>JAJEKB010000041.1:0-41122 GCA_022393335.1 Macrotrachela quadricornifera | reverse complement strand
GCATATGCGTTTAATTTCAGGATGAACATACTTCGAGAGAAGTGGCCCCAGATCACGTTTAGATTTGCCATTGGTTCGAAAGTACAGCCCTTCTTTTGTTTCCTGACAATAAATACCAAATAATACAATACTGTGCGAATCAGTATACCGGCCTATATTGTATTTGCGACGAGTGAGAAAGGTCTCGTCACATTCGATTGTAAGACCGGGACCTCCAAGCTATCCTTCCACGTGAGAGGCCACTACTTCGCAGATTTCACGGCAAAACGAATAATGATCGGATACTGTGGTACTGCTAATGGTGCGGTTAGCCTCCCAGTTTTGAAGATGGATTAAAAGTTGATTAACAGGTATCTCCCAAACAAATGCAAACATAATAGCCAAACAGTAGTGGATTGGTAGTTTATGACTTTCAAATCAAGTGTTTTTGGCTGGATTAACAGTCTTATTACAGCTTTTCTTTCTGTGGCCTATCGATTTAGCTTTGTGCGATCTCTCCGCACAAGACCAAACCCAACCGAGTTTAGTTTGACCAGGTCGCCGAGTGACCCTCATAGCTTTACCACAGTGAATAGGAGGAGGCGTTGATCGATTAGGAACTAAACTAAGTTCTTCAGCAATTTTCTGGGCCTCTTCGGCATTCTGAAGTAGTAGTTCCCATGTGAACATATTGACATTAACGAGCTTAGGGTGAACGATCATTGTTTACAAATAGGAGAGAGTGAAATGTACAGAAATAAAAGAGTGTTATTTATATATGTTTGATTTCTCTTTCTTTTTCTATTTTCTTATCGTACAGATGACACGAGACATATAGATATCTTCTTTTTCTCTTTCCTTTCATTCGTTGACTTATTTTCTACTTCTGATATTGTTTTGATATTTTTTTTACCCTGACATGATCATAGTGCCATCTATTTTCAACTTTTTTCAGACAAAGTAATCTCTTAACTTATTGGTCTGGGGCACTTGTAGACCATTGGAAACCGTTTTAATAGACCTCCTAGAGGCTAATTGATCGATTTAGATCGTTAGATAAGGGGGCATCGATAAGTGTATTTGTCCCCAGTAGAGGGAATTTTACGCTAGTTCATCTCAGAATTCACTCATAAAAATTATCAAACATCCATAAGAAGAACTAAAAAGTAGTCTATTTGCTTTTTTTCTGATTTTAACACATTCAATCCGATGAGACTCATCGGTGAATCTCATCGAGTTTCGTAGATCTTGAAAACTAGAGAAAATGTCTTCTATTATATCATATAAGATCTATATCAATTTACATTGTAAAACTGTTTAATTATTATTTATTCTTCATGTATATTCGTATAAATTGACATAGACCGAATCAATTAGTTTAGTGTTAAAATATCGAACAATATCCCTCTGCATCTCGATCATTTGATAAAATTTTAGTCACTGTATTCTTGCCCCATATTATTGGTAATCCAAATACCAATGGAGCCATTCCTAATCGCCAGAGCATTTGGTCTTTTGGCCCTATTGTTCTATTTATAGAAAAAATTTGTTATTGATTCTTCATAATTGTAAAAAAATAATAATATCAAATAAGCCATATCTGACTTTAGTGATGGCACGTTTTGAAATCCATCTTAATATAAAGGGTAGTGTTAACGAAAAAGTATAACTAAGAAAAATGCGAAATGCATTATTTCGTAATGTTTGATTTGATTGTGGGATATTTGTAAGTATTTCCACTTGTACACTAGCCTAAGACATGTATTTTAATATAAATATTCTCTCTCAATGAGTGAAAATTTCTTACCAGTTTGATATATACAAGACGTTACAAGTATTTGTCTATTTATGGATGATGTTGACTGGTCTTAAAGGCATGTGAAGCTTTTAAATACAGGTAAGCAAAACAATTTTTTTGTCATTTTTCATTGCTGTTATCATATCATTTTCCTACATCATGTGTGATATGAGTTTAACGGAGAACATTGACTTTGTATTTTTACATAAATAGGTTATATATATAAATATCTATGTCAATTTACTATTTTACTTTAGAATTTTCACTTATGTCAAATCTCAAAGTTAAATTGAATTAGTTGATTATTGAAAGATGAACTCATCGATCATGTTATGCATAATTGAAGAGTGACAATACGATTAAGACGAAGATTAATTATTATTTTCATAGTATTTTCAGTTTATAGATATTTATGGTTTATCTGATGTTTACTTTGATATCGATGAATATTCTAGATTGTTAAAAGAGTTTAAAACAATTGCTTCACTAAAGAGGTCATTTTTTCACCTATTTTACAAAGGAAAATAGGCCAATTATGTTGCATATATTTTTATCTTCTATATCGAAACTAAGTAAAATAATTGAAGTGGTATCCTTTCATTTATTGACATTATTTAAGAAAATAAAAAAATAAAAAAGAAAGGCAAAGTCCAAGAAAGTGATTCAGATTTAATTGATACCGATATCATCAGCAATGATTGAAAATTTTAGCTTATTTTAATTCTGTTGTAGATTCGTATTCTTAAAATAGAAGTGTGCCATCGACTAAAGTATTTCATTTGTATTATTAATCTAGACAGTTAAAGTCACCATTGAATAAATTAATCAAAAAAAATTTATCATATGTATGATGTTTCGTTTTCTATTCTGATCTATTTGCTTTGACCTATATATTTCGTTATATAAGTCAAATTATTATCTTTCTTCTTCGAATTGTTCATTATCGAAAATAAAAGAAAAATATAGTTTAACCTCTCTCTAATATGAGCACTATCGGAACCAGCAAAAGGCGCACAGTTTAAGGAGGTGTTCATTAATGAGAGGTTTTTATGTTTTCTCATAAAGAGACTAAATATTCACCTTAAAATGTACTTTTGACGACACAAAACTGAGTTTTCTTAAATAATTATCGAGTGTCTTTTACACATAAGTTTTCCAAATCAAGATAAATATTTGTTAATTAATGTTAGCGATTATCGGTACAGTCTTGAGGGAATGGACACATCGAGCAACATTATTTATACTAAACTATTGTTTTCTTTTAATTACATTTGATTAGTTTATGTTGATCAATATTTGTCTTTTGATGATTTTTAACAAAGCAAACGACAATAAAATTATATTGTTTTTTTCATTCAACGCACTAGTTATAGAACAGATACTGCTCGTATTAGAGAGGAGGTTGTTATTGTTCATGGGGCCAATAAAATGCTCGCACTGATAGAATGAGGAAGTGCTTATAATGGAGACACTCATTTTCAGAAAAATTCGCTCGGGTGGCCCACAAAGTGCTCAGTATAAGAAGTTGCTCATATATAGAGATTATACTGTAAGATTTTTGATTTTTCTCAAAGATGTCAGTTTCATATGATACTAGTCGAATTTATATTCTTTCATCGAAATGAATATTTACTACACTTATATTAAAATACATAAGAATAAAGCAGCTGGTATTGTATCACATTACCATATTAGATTGACGCAAAAAAAAGTACCTTTAATAAAAATCAAATTTATTTTTCAATTAAAATCGAAAGAGATAACGTTCGTCAATAAATATTAATGAGACTATAAATCGAGTAAGTAAAATGGTCAAATTGAGAATAGTTGAATGAATCTAATGGGTATGATTATTTCAATTAATAAATAATTTGTAACATAGATGTCGAAATAATGATCTATTTTTTTCTTGTTAAATAGGATAATCTATCGTCATTACAAGAATGTACGCACTTTGTTGCTTATCTACCTTTTTTTTTTGATCTTTCAACTTTAAAAAATGTAGACAGATTACAGCACTATATAAATAGTTTTTAGATTTAATTATTTTAATAGTTTATACTTTACTCAAAATAGCATGTCACGTTACATGACCAAAACACATTTTCGTATGTATGTATTATTATAAGAATTTTTTGATAAATATGTTTCTATTAGATTTCAATTGGCTAATATCATTAGCTCATTTTACTCTTAGTCTTCTAAGATTGATTAGTTATGCTATTGAATTCGTTATATTTCAAATGGTAAATAAAAATAAAACAGAAAAAAAAAGTAGTGTTTTTATATTTTATAATAACTAAAAATAGGTCGAATGGTATGATATATATATGTATACTCCTCTTCAAATTTATCTTTCACCATATATGGCTCGTATTCCACGATTTATTCACATTAATAATAAAACTATAACTATATTTAATGCAAATATAGTTACTTATTTTCGAACACTTCTTATTATACCAATTGCTTGGTGTCTTAAGTAACTATTTAATAATATTTTTTGAAATATATAAATATATTTTTTGAATGTAGATATCATTATACAATATTATCGTGTTTTCTTGTTATTTTTCATGATTTTCTTGATCATGTAGATGGTATTGTTGCAAAAGTACAAAAACGTGTTTATGGAGAAAATATTGATGATCCATTATTAGGTGGTTTTATGGATGCTTTTTGTGATAAAATTGTTAATATTGTTTGTCTTTGGACTATTTTACAAGAAACAAATTTTGATGAAACATCATTTTTTATTTCATTTGGTTTTATTCTTCTTTGTTATACAATTATTGCTCTTGAAACTATTATTGGAATTGTTAGGGTACAAGATTATTTTTCTGCTGCATTTAATAAAAATAAGTAAGTTATTTTATTAAAATAATTTAATAAAAAGAAAAATTTTATAATTTTTTAAGAATACTTACACAAGGTTCAACATCAGCTACTATGGAAGGAAAATTAAAAGAAACACTTGAATCAACAGGTTTAGCATTTTTATGTTTATCAACAGGTCATATTAATCCATTTCATCATTGGTGTAAATATATATTTTTTATTAAGATTTTTGTTTTTTTTAATAATTTCGTTTTTTTTTTTAGCTGGTATAGGTGGTATTATCTGTTTTGCATTGACAATTCGATTAGCTTGTGCATCATTATTGATAAAATTACGAGCACGTTATACAAAAGAAATAAACAACAATTTAACAACTGATTCAACATCACAAACTCTTTCACTATCATCATCTATTCAAAAAAATATTCGACTAAGTAATGAATTCAATTTATCAACTGATACAATATCACGTAATCGAGCTATGACACTTCCATAGTCGTTTTACTGATAAACAAAACTTCATCCTATCATATTCAATGTTTATATGAAACATTTGTGTATTCTAATACTTTATGTAAAATATTCATAATCATTTTATTCTTTTTAATATTGTTTTTGCACATTTATTTTATTTAAATATAAAACTAAACATAAAACATTTCTGATATACATAATGAAAATTCGAAGATGGGAATCAGTATCTAATATTTTTCATAAGAAAAAATATAGATATAAAAATCTTCACCATTATAAACGAAAGTCAAATACATTTTTATAATTATTTTTATACATTCAATGACATTTTCGTATGAATATCAAACACAATAATCTATGTTCAATCGTAATTTCAATTGTAAATCACATCTATATGTATTCAATTCTTGAGTTTAAAAACACATTTATATTCCGAAAAGTACTGATATAGAAAGTCTATTAAAGATGATGTAAACAAAAATATTTACCGCTAGATTGGGGAATTAAAGTGATAAAACTATATAATTGAATCATCTATTGATTTTTCGCGGAAAAACATATCACCCTCACCCTCATCCTCTAGCGGAATGGATTGCTTTTATCTATATTATGTGTGAGAGTAGGATCGCTTGATTCAAGAAACATACGAAAAACATTTTTGGTTGAAAATTATTCCAGGCAACAAAGAGCATTAGTAAGTCATTTACATTAATTCAATTACGATCAATATGTCTATATGAAACCTATAGCTAGTGATCTGTAATACTATCACATAATTACCATAATCCATGATGAAATGCGATTGAATTTTCCTCAGAAATTCTCATTGTTTTTTATTAATGTTCATTACTAAGATGGTGAGTGATTCAACGTGATATATCTTTTCTCATGTTTGGAGAATGTTGAATGATTCATTCTATTGTGGTATAACAGAGAGAAATTTTAGATTGAACATCATCATAAGTTGAATATGGATCATTGTTGGAAATCAATGGCACTATTTCAATATGCACAACTGTAAGCTCAAAAACCGGTCAACCAAATCGATATTCATCATTTACATCTCTTCTTCTTTTCTTTCAGTAAAATATTTCGTCCATATTCCAAATGTCAGGTATAATGGAATGTTAGATCCCAATGGTGTTATCAAATTCTCATCAATTGTCTTTTTGTCTATTCTCAAAATAGCCTCAGTCTAATTTAGTATTACTCAAATTTATTATTCATTTCTCTAAATTTTTTTAAACATTTTACTAATTTATCCATGCAATAAATTCTTTAATATTAACTAGTTTACGAAATTTTCATCAACTTTATCAGAGCTTTTGGTCTATTCTAAGAAAATTGACATATTTAAGATGATCAACGATCGCTTATAATGTCGTTTACAGTTGTTAAAACTTTCATAATCCTCATCTTAGGTTTTAATTGAGTATCTTATTTAGTTAAATTAGAATGTGTCACGACAGTTCCATAGCGTCTTTTTTTGGAAAACTGTCAGTTCACCGCAGTAAACTGCTTGTTCAGTTTCGAGCCTTCAGTTAATTGCAGTTGTCCAACGGTTAGAATTTAAACCGTGCTTAGCCAACGATGTTGCACAATTGGTTTTGGTTACTGAAAACTTTTAAAAACTTGTCATAGATATTTATTTCTAAAAAAAACATTTTACAGTTCACTCTAAATAACAAACTCATCAGTAACTATTATTTCATATAAACGATCTTTTCTTTTTATTTAAATCGATCTCTATTACACCAAACTAATGGTAAGTGTCATGGTGTAGAAATATTTTAATTCATTAAAATAAATTTCCACAAAAAGAAGCGATCAGTAAGTTGTTTGATATGTCCAATAATGGCTTCTCTACTCAAAGACGTCATCCATTGCTAGCCAAATATACAACATCATTTAGGCTAAAATCAACTCTTTTCTCTCATACATAACCATTTAGTCCAGTCCATCCTAGCTCAATTCGGCTGAACATGCAATGTTTCAACGGTAAATTATAATAGAAAATCGTATACCTGCAGCTATGAATACAGGGGTATCGTGTGTAGGCGACAGCTTTCGATATTGGTTGATATTCAGATCTGAGTTTTTTCATCGACTATCACAGGAATGTCTTCGCTTGGATAGTCAAACAAGCGTTCTCGGTCAGAATAGGAATAAGGACTTTCTCGATGGTAAGATAGATTCACTGCGCAAAAAGAAAATGATTAATAAATCTAAACAAATCGTTCATATCGATTTTGAACTCACCGAATATTCCCCTACTGTTGGTCGGTCAAAACGATTGACGAAATGTCAGAATTCGATAGTTTTTGTGCTGAATTATGGACGAAAAAACTAGTCGTCTTAGTACCAGTGCTAGGGATGAATGAAAATGATAATAACGACGATAATTCTGATCGTAGATTTCAAAATCGGTGAATCACGTTAAATTTTTGATTTTCTATCTGCTGTTTTTGTTCATTCATTTTTTCTCTTCTTTGCTATCATCTCATGTACAATCTTTCGGCAGATCTCATCGATATATTTAACATGAATGAAAGTCGTTCATTTACATTAAAGGGTAGAATTGTTGATCCAGCCTTGTCATATTCGCTAAACTTGATGATATTAACAAAAAGCTTCTCTATTTCTTGAAAAAAACTCACGATCTAAAGGTATTTTTATGGTAGACGTTGTCTATGGAATTATGTTGTAAGTAACATCAGCAGAAAAAATATCCAAATCAGAACGCAAAACTTTTATGAAAATCTACGTATGGTGGTATGTGTGTCATTTATATATTCCAAGTTGAGAATATAAGTATACACCAAAATAGCATGATACGGTTGCTAATCAGGATATATTAATAGGAAAAGACTTCTGGTATAGAAAAACAGATCTTTTTAATAGATCCATCATGATCGAAAATATTAGTAATGACAATTGGAAAAATAATACCTGTAAGATTAAATACAAGCTCTCATCTGATGATTCTAGTTCACCTCTCAAAATTCATTATTTATTTAATATTCAGAACATAACAGATTACTTTTCCTAAGTCACCAGAATCAATCCGATCTCGATAGATGATTGTGAAACAAAGTTATTAGAAAACTCCCCAGTTGTTATTTTTTCTGTATGATCACTTCTAAACTTCATGAAGAATGAAACACGCATTCTTGCTTCACCGATATCAATGATAAGAGAAACGATAATGGCTACTTGAATAGAACAGTATTCTTCTTTTTCATGCTAAATTATTTTTCTCATTAAAATTGTACGTCATATCTTTTCAAATTTAATTACATTCATGATAGTAAGAAAGCAAAAAGGTCCACTAACCAATTTTTTATTCGAATAATAACTTAACAATTTTCTCATTTTGTAATTATTATTTGTCACATCGTCATTCTGTTGTTTTTAGATGAACACTCAAGTGCATCTCTTGAAAAGTAAGTATTCAAGTAGCGAGTAATTACGAATCTCATACATACACACCTTTTTTCTTATTCATATACACTAACGTCTTTTTGCTTGTGCTGTCTTCTCATGTAGGCAACTATTTATTTTATTATACATTTAGGCGTTTAACAATGCAAAGAAAATAATACGTGAACATCATCTACGAATAAACGAAACTATGTCACAATGACGATGTGGCAACAATCATCGACATGATGGACACATTAATCTGAATATTGCTTTTGTATATTAGTTTTGAATCATAAGTAAATAAATGTTCTGTTTATTCTACCAATCATGTTTTTCCTTCAACTCATTTAAATTTAGATGATAAATGTAGGAAAGATTGAAATAAAAATGATTCGAAAAGTTTTAGTAGTAAATGAGGGCATAAATTCAGTAGTGAGAAGAATATGCTATAGTTTAGTATTTTGTAAAGGATAGTAATTTTATGTTGAAGAAAAATATTATAAACATGTACGCCATGTGATCATTCTAGATTGAAGTGATACCTGACAAAAAGAATGCGATATTTCATTTACTATCCACCGACCAATTGTCTAAAACGAATTGACGTAGAAGATGATATTCGTGTCCAAGAAATCATTCATATGGTACAACATGAATTCGGCCTCAAAGTAGACACTGATAGTCAAGCTAAAACATCAGTTGTTCTCAATTATAATGGTTCTGATTTGAAACCGACATGGTCCTTGGCTGATTTAAGTGTTCCTTCAGGTGCCATTATTCGCTGTTTATATCGCAAGAAAAAAGGTGCCGAAATCTATGTTCATTGTGGATTTAACAATCAAATATTGGAGCTCTTCGATGATACTATTACTATTGAAACAACCATTGGAGAAATACGCACGAAAATATCTGATCGAATCGGTATTCCTTTGAGTACTTTCTGTTTAGAGACGTCCGATACTAAACGACGTTTGTACGATCAAATAAAATTATTTCAATATGATTTAAAACTAAATGATCATATCTATTTAAAAGTGTGGTGTGGTTATGAAAATTTTTTGAATTCATGTAAGAAAGGATTTTTAAAAGATTATTCACAGGATGATCTTACTCGACACTATCAACTACAGATTGCTTTACATATTGCAGCTTTTTATGGTAAACATTTATAGATTTCCGAATCTCTTGATGTAATTGTCTTTCAACAATAGGTCATATGGAATTAGGACATTCTGTTTTACAAATGGGTGCGCGAAGTGATTGTCCAGTTGGTGAACATCCATCTCGACAATGGGCGAGTGAAACAACAGTACAAGGTATGCCTGAAATGCTTAAATGTCCCATTCACATAGCCATTGAACGAGGGCACATGAAAATGGTCGATCTTTTTGTCCGACAATCACTTTTGTGCACCCAAGTGACGCATCCAATATCTGGATTTTTACCCTATCGTATAGCATTATCATTATCTATATTATCAAAAACAAAAGTAGAAAAACAGCGTTACGGTGAAATCTATTTTTATCTTTATGATAAACAATTCAATCTCAAAATTCCATTAAATGCCAATGGTGGTTGTCGTTTCAGTTTATTAACAGCGAGTACGAACATCAATTTATTGGGTCGATCATCAGCGTATCATACCTTTTTTTCTCTGCCTCGCTACTGTAAAATAATCGGGTTCGATATAATTTTTCCATATCAGATATGATGAATATTAACAAAATGTGTATTTCCTTTTCTTACATAGATGGTACGAACGAGCACGAGAACGTGTTTGGAAGAAATACGGTGCTCATATTAACAGTTCAACTGAAATCAAACGAGCCTATCAAAGTAAAGGCATACTAGGTTATAAAGTATTGATTGATGGTTTCAACAATACTTTCGATGCTTCTAATGAACTGATTTGTTCTGTCACTTCCCGTGGAAAATCGCAAATAGATCAAACTGACTTTTATGGCGCTTATACGGATGAAGAACGTGGGAAGATACTTCAAATGAAGGCATACATAAAACAGTTTGGAGCTGATGAACAGCAATCGGTTAAATCTACAGTAGTCAGTAACCCTCAGAAATTACGACATTTTCCACTCTTGGCTCAACACAGCTTGTCAGGAACAAAAACGCAGCCAATTGACTTTGAGCCTAAGAATGCTTCGGTACCTCTAGAAGACATTATTTCGCCGTCGGAACTCTTCAATTATCAAGATTCTTCCGGTTCTATCGGTCTGGATCATCAGAGTTCGAAGCTAATCGGTGATACCGCAAAATTCTTGAATATTTATAGAACACCATCGATCACAGCCAATTCAACGTTACTCAAAACAAATCAAGGTCAGCTCTATTAGCCCGTTGACGCATAGTAGAATCTGAACAAATTGCTTTGTTTGCCATTTCTTTTAATCAGATCTTAAATGCGTACTTTTTCAATAAAGAAATACAGATAAATTTATCTTCATGAGGAAAAATTCTTGAGACTTTCCTTAGCAAATAAATATTTCACATGCACCTTTGTTTCTTGTTTAGATCAACGTGAGCTCAATCGAAAAGCTGAATTAATGTCAAAAACGATTAACAAAACTGTCTTTCATGAAAAGGAAGAACATGAAAAACAGAAGAACTGTTCTATGCGACCGATTTCTACATCGATTTTGAATGTACCAACCATTCAATCCAAATGGAAGCAAAAACTCCAAATGGTAGTCACTACTACTGCAACTTTGAATTATAAAGACAAAATCTTTGCTGAAGATAATTACTTTTTATCGTCAACTCCTATTCCTACCAATGACCAAAAACAGAAAATTGCTGCTAAGAGCGATCTATTGACGCAAACTGAACAATCTTTAAAGAACTCTGTCGAGAAATCGACAACAAAAGCAAGATCTTCTTCGGCTCAGACAAATCGCAATATAAGTCTAGATATCGCTTCTCATGTACCACATCTGAATCATCCAACAAAAGAAAATTTAGGTCCAATTCGATTCCGTTTCGATCCAAGAATTCATCAGGCAACTATCAAATCGTATAAGCGTCATGATAGTGAATCGATTCGTGCAACTGCTCTCCATTGTTTGCAAGAGGCTACATTTTTCAAGCAAAAATCGTGGATTAAACAAGTAGAGATCAGTAAAGAAATGGTTAAGCAACGTGTCAAACGACTTATTCGACGAGCAGATAATGAACTAGAAAACTCTGCCTTAACATCTATGTGAATATTCGAGACTACGCCTTCTCTATGTACAACTCAATTTTTAACAGTCAAAACAAATTGAATGATGTGTGATTCTGATGTTTTTCATTTGTTTCACAATTTTTGCGTGAAAAAGAAATATTTTTTTGTTAATAAAAGGAGATCGATTTTGGGACATCTTTATACAACTTGAGCGTATTTCAGGACATCGAATGTTGTTCGCCATAAAAACAATGCATTATGAGTATATGTAACAAACTATATAAGAAAACATAATCGACAGTCTTGCATTGCATGAAACAATAGCTTACTCCGAATCTGGACCGATTTTTGATAGAGTTTCTTACGATAACGATGAGAACGTATGCTATACAAATGGTAGAGACGTGTATAATGCTTAAATTTGTTTTTTTTCCCTAGTGGATGATCGTATACTTTTGTCAAACATCAAAATAATCATCAAGAATGTCGGCAACAATTGTAACCTATATGAAGCAATCACTTAGGACAAAAAATTGGAAAGTTGGAACCAAATGATTCTGTATTTAGACTTGAAGTAATTGAAAATCTTTCATTATTCATTCCATGCCCATTGTTGAAGGCATCAACAGAGCCTATGAGGACGATCAAAGTTTGGACGCAAGAAGGGAAGAGGGTGCAAACGAGTATTTTCAACGAAAGCTTTTATGAAAAGACAAGATTTTGGCCAAAATGTAGTCTTTTTGCTGAAGAAAACTGAAAATTTGTCATTTTGAGAAGGGGATACACACGTCTCCTGCTCACTCAAATTTTGAAGTGGAGCAAAAGTAGATCTGAAAGTTTTCAAGACCTCGATCAACAAGAACGGATCAATAACTTCTTGTTGATAATAAGTAGTAAAAAATATCGTATGATTTTATAAAATTGTAAATACAAGATAGCTCAAAAGTCGATATACCGAAAAAGAATTGAATATTTCCGTTATGCCTCAATCAAACGAGCTAATTATTTTACTAATGGTAGCAGTATGCTCACAGTTTATATCTATAAAGACATGCCTAGAGAAACTTTTTGTTAATACAGAATTTGGTATCAGTTCCAATGTAGCTCTTTCACTACTTTGGCTTGAAGCTATGATTACATTACAATTTGTCTTACAGATAATGGCCAAGTTTAAAAAAGTATTCTAATGCAATATTATCAACAAATTTTAATGTGTTTTATTTGAAATTTTTGGCGATAAAGTGACCCAGACCCTGAATGACTAAAATAAATATGAAGTAATGACAATGGAAGAAATATGATAAAATCATAAAGGATAGAAGAGGTATAATAGAAATAACTAAAGTAGTAAAAGAATAGAATGGCCAATGACTATACTTTTAATGTGGTAAGTCTGACATTTCAGCGCATTGCTTATATAAATGCAAGATCTGTGAATTGGTAATTCATTAGTTCTAAGTCGCACACAAATTTAGTCAAAATAAAGGGTAACCTATAAATAATTGTACTATTAGTATTTATAAGATTTCTTCTCTACTATCTCTGTGATTCAAATACTTTTGTTAATGAAACGATAGAATTTGAAATTGTCTACAAATCCATATATAATTTCACCCTAAAACTTTCTTAGATATATTTGAAAAAAAATTGCAAAAATAAATAACAAGTTGGACGTAATAAATAGTCGTGTTTTGTATCATATTTTTCCATAACTTACCACACTCTATGATAAAAATAGTAGATGCAAAGTACATCCATTTATTCTGTCTCACCCGGTAATTAATTAAAATTAACCACAGATTTGAACTTCTCATCTCCGATTAGCCTTTAATCAAGTTTTATGGAAAATAATCCTTCTTCTTTTCACTCTATTCTTGAGTCAATCATTGAAGTGTGGACATATAAGCAAGAAAACAAACAATTTATTTCTAATAGACTTTTCTCTATGAGAAAAAAATTATTTATTTAATAAGATAAAAAAAATTACTAAATAACTATGAACGTTTATCAATAATTTTTAATAATTTATGTGATGTTTTGTCCGTAAATAAATCATTAAAAGAAATTGATTCAAATTGAAGAATTAATTGTTCAGAAATATTTCGTAATGAAATATCAAAAATTTTTTGTACACAATCTCGAATATTTTTTTCAAGATTTTCAATTAATGTTAATTCAAATTTAACATATCGAAATAAAAGAAGAATTTGTTTATTATTTGTATATGGTACATAATCTATAATTAATTGCCATTCAATTAAATCAAATTGTTTCATTATTTCTTCAAGATTTGATTTTGAAAGTGTATCAGTTCCAATCATAATTAAACGTTGACTATAAAATATTTCAATTAAACCATATTTATCATTATTATTATATAAAATTAATTGTCCAAGATCTCCTGTATCAAAATGAATTAATTGATTTCGTTTTCGAATTAAATTTGTAACAATTATTTTTGAATTAATTATTTCAACATGAACTAATTCTTTTGGATATAAATAAATTTTTGTTGAAGAATATTTTGGTAATTGACATGCAAATACACCTGTTTCAGCTGAACCATAAAATCCAATATAAATTGTACAATTAAATATACGTTTAAAATAATTTTTTTTCATATCATTAAGTGATTCACATCCAAAAAAAATTTTTTCAAAATGAATTTTTTTTTCATTTTGTTTTTCAATAAAAAAAGCTAATTGCATTAAACGATATGGTGCACCCATAAGAATATTTGGTTTAAAATATTCAATTACATCTAATATATCTTTATCATTTGCTCTTGAACTCATTGGTATTGTTGTACAATTAGCTATTGAACAAAAATCATTAAATATTTCACATGAACGATAAAGATTTTCTGAATAAAATAAATTAAGACAAATATCATTATGTGATATAATATTTTCATCAATCATCATATTAACTAAAATTTTTCTTTGTAATGCATTTTGTTTAATATCTGTTGTAAAATATAAACGTTTTCCTCCACTACCACCAGATGATGATATATAAACATTTTTATTCCAACGTTCATCAAGAGATTTTAATTCAATTAATTGTTCATATAATTTTTCTTTTGTTAAAATATTTTCATTATTCATTGAATGAATATGTTCTTGATGAATATAAGGACGAATATAATAACCTTGACGAGTTATATTAACAATTTTATTTTGAGATAATCGAATTATTCCAATATTAAAACATTGATCATTAAAACAGAATAACATACCACATAAATTCATTGATTTATATTGTATAGATTCAAAATATTGTTGAACAATCCATTGTTGATGAGTTGAATCTAATAATTGATTTGACCATTCATCTGATGTAACATCAATACCTAAATAAAAATAAATTTTATTTTTAACTCTTTCACAGTGATTCAGTTTTCCGAGAAAAATAGATTTAACATATTAATTTTCATGTATATTCACGCTCGATAAATGCACTCATGAATATTTTCAGTATGTACAACTATTTATTTTTCTTTCCGTTGTTTGTAATTATTGGATAGTAGGCTTTTTATCACATCGAACTGATTAGTTACTCGAGTCTGTCTTTTTCTGTGTTACACATATTGTAAAATAAACAACGTATAGATTTATTTTATCAATTATCAACATACTATGTATAAGTCAGACGGTCCTAAAAGTGATATCAAAATAGGTGGCGTTCGCATTGATATTTAGAATGTCGATAGTAAATGCTTTTTGGATTTACAAAGAAAATTATGGCATAAGCCGTATGAAAATGCTGCAGTTTCGTGAAAGTCTTGTGTGATCCTTAGTCCTTGTTGTTCTATTCAAGAATCTGAAATCTGGTCCGTAAGAATGTTTTCTGTTCACTGTCTTCTGAAAATGCGGTGGGTCCTATCAGAGATGTCCATCGCGGTTGAGAATCTGCCGCGACGATAATCAAAGAAAGCTACCCGCGGCGCTGGCGCATCGTGCCGGTCGTCAGAAAAAAGCTGCCGCGCCGCGATGGTTTCTGAAAAAATCTGCCGCCGCCATCGCAGCGCTGCCGCGATGGACATCTCTGGGTCCTATTGCCGTAAAAGGATTAAATTCTATTAGAAAAAAAAACAAAGGTTTTATTAAATATATAATACCTATAGTAATATTTTCTCCTTTTCCAGCTAAATTTGGTTTAATTAACCAATGTTGTTTATTATTAATAATTGAATCTTTGAAATAAGTTGGAATATTATTAATAATATAAGTTGTTGGTATTAATTGTGTAAATGTATATTCATGATTATTTAATAAAGTATAAATAAATTGTTGATTTGATAAAAGTGATAATAAACGTTTATCATGGATAATAAATATTGTTCTTAAATCATTAATATAATTTAATTGTTGATTTTTAATAAATAAATCTATAATATCATATGGTAATTGTAATATTTCATCTTGATGTAATTCAAGAATAAATTGTTCAATAATATAATTTGTTTTTTTATCAATTAATTTATTATTTTCAATAATTAATTGTTTTGGATCAATAATTAAACATATTTGAGAATATTTTTTAATCCAATATTGTTGAAATAAATGTATATCATAACCATGTTCTTTAGATTTAATAATAAACATAGATTTTTTAATATTAAATTTTGATAAATTAATTATTGTTTCAATTAAATTTGAATAATTATTTGAAAGTCGATTTTGATTATTATTTGAACATAAGTAAGCTGACAAAAAATAACCATTAAATGGAAATCTTGCATTAATTTCACATATTTTTGGTTGAAATGAATATTTTTCATTTATTTTAAATAAATTATTTTCATTATTAATAAAAAGTAGATCTGGACGATATGTTCCAATTTGATAATTTGGTCGAAAAATATTTAATTGTGTTAAAATATAATGAATTTTTGAATTAAATTTAAATGTTTGTCGAATTTCTTCACCTAGATTTGTTGATTGATTATAATATTGTACAATTAAATTTAATATTTTATATAAATTTTTATGTTGAATATTAATATAATTATAAAAATCATTTGAAAATATTAAATATTCTTGAAGAAATTTTTTTTTATCACACATTGTATAAATATTATATGGGAATGTTCGATTAAATCTTACACGTAATAAATGACGACGATTATCAAGAATTTTTGTTCTACTATGAAGATATTTTTGATTATTTAATATAATCATTGTATATTTATTTAATTTAGGTTCATATTTTTTAACTTTATTAATTATTAAATTAATTTCATTTAATTCATTAATATTTTTTTCAGATAATATATCTGATCTATAACGAATTTTATCATTATCAAATAAAATAGATGCATTTATATGATCAATATAAGATGATTTACGAAATTCTAATGGAATATTTATTTGAAATTTTTCTTTTAATAATTTTTCTTTTGTTTTTAATGATAATTCTTTTAATATATCAGATAATTTTATTATTTGAAATATTCCACCACCATATTGATCTTGTTCTAAAACAAATAATGCAACATATTCAGGTGTATTTAATTCATATGAACAATCAGTATGAAATGGAAATTCATCATCTGTTTGTGATCGAGCTAAATGTTGATTTTTATTATTTAAATCTTTTTTAATAGGTCGAACATGCCAAACAACAGAATTATTATCTTCATTATGTTCTAAACATTGACCACCAAGTTTTTCAATAATATCAATAAAAAAATTTTCCATATTTTCTATATAATTATCACCATTTGGAATATGTTCATTTGAAAATTGTATTCGAACGTAACCATCATGTTCAAGTTTATTTTCTATTTCACTTAATTTATTTGGATTATATTCAAAATTATTTAAATCGAAATCCATTATCTATAAAAAAAACAAAAAAAGATCAAAATATTTTTGTATTTAATACTTATTTTAGAATTATTTATCCGAATAGATAAATTAGAAATTATGTTAATCCGAAATTTCGACTTACTTGTTAAATGACAATACTAAATACATGTACTATTTCTTTCTCTTTCTCTCTTTATATATCATTGTTGTGACCCTATCACATATGTATATTTCATCGACATTTTCTTTCGTTCTCCCACTCTCATGGCGTCATGTTCGTTCGTTCATCAGGTCATCCTTCCATGACATCATGTGGGATTTTTCTAATCTTTCACGTTTTATACTAAATTAAGTTTATGCAAAAACAAAAAAATACACATTGCGTAAATACTTTGTTTTCTGTAAAAAAGAAGTATGCAAGTTTTTCTGTTGAATAGTTCACGTTCAATTGAAGAAAATTATAGAGAAAAGAAAAAAGATTTTAATGAAATAATAGAATGTATTTATATATCAATCTAATGACACGTATTTCACTGTTTTATTAATAAATATAATGTCATTCAATTAAGTAATAGATGAACTAAGTCAAATAAAAAAGATGAAACTTATGAGTCAATATTAGTTTTGTTTTTGTATGACTACCATAAAAATATTTTTCTTTTCCTTCTCTCCTATGTGAAATAAATAATAATAATCTACTTTTTTTTATCATTAAAGTAATATGACTTACTTATCAATATTTGAATCTCTTATATAAGAATTTTATTGATAATTAATGAATAATATTCATTGAGTCCTAACTTGTATTTTCTAAATAAACTTTATAATGTCAGCCATAATCTACTGATGTATATTTATATATCAGATTTATGCATCTATTTGTCATTATATTACGAGAAATCATCTTTTTGTTATTTACTGTATTAAGAAATGCTTCATGTTTCTTTTATTTTTGTTTCTTTCTATGCAGAAGCACATGTCTGAAAATATGTCGTATATTTTTTGTTTGTTCTGCTTATTGTGTAATACTAATCAATTATTTTTATTTCGTATATGATAAAATACAGGAGTGAGATAGGTTAAATGATCATCCTTTGTACTTTAGATTTGAATTACTTAATACATTCGACAATAGCTTACACAATACGTGTTTTCTGCTTTGCCTTAGCTATTTTTTGAATCATTTATTATAGAGCGAAATGTTTTTCGTTAAAACAATCAAAACAAAAAAAACTTGTCACAATCAGAATAGACGATTTTTAATTTTTTTTTACTGTTACCAGGCTCATGTCTCTTCATTGTTGTTGTCTAATTTTCTTATAACAGCCAGCACAACGTCTTCAGATATCGTATGCAGATCCTTATTTTTCTCGGACTTGCTTCGTATAATATGAAAAGCAACGTAACAATAACTCCAGTGACTATTCAGTTGGTTAAACAAAAATGAGTCATTATTTAGCGATATAAAGAGGAGAACGATAAATAATCAGTAGAAGATAACAAAAAGGTCATTAAGTATGTGTATTAGTAGTTGACTATCCATAAAAATGAATATCTCGAAAAACTTTTATAAGAAAATTGAATCGGGTGGAATGTGTTAACCTGTTTGTGGCTGGTATTTCGTGAATTTCCTTTGAACGATCATGGTACAGAGCTGAAAATTTCGATGTCTCTCTCTCTCTCCAAAGATCGAATTTTGAAGATAAAATCTTTATTTATTTTATCATAAAGAACAACGTAATTGAAACATTTCAGAATCTTGTTTTTTTTTTTTTTTATAAATTCTGATATTTGACAGAGAAGATAACAAAAGGTTATTATGTAATAGAATTTAAAAAAGCCCGTGTAAATTGATTGTTTTGATTTATTTGAAAAAAATGTTAGATCATGTGAAAGAACATATACCAATTCGTAAAATATCACAATTATCATTGGAAGTAATTTATTTTTTTTTTGGATTTTGATGGATATATTGAAAATGATTTTTAGAATAAAATTTCAAAGAATAAAGAAGAAGAACGAGAAGAATGGGATCGACCAATTGAATTTTTTCTTTCATTAATTGGCTGTTCAATTGGTAAGTTCGATAAAAAGTTTAAAAGATGAATATTATTACTTAAAATACTCTTTTTTGTTTGATATCTAAGGCTTAGGTAATGTATGGAGATATCCATATATTGGTATGTTTATTTATAATAGACTAGATATTTTCATTTTATTCATATTTTTCTAGCATTTAAAAATGGTGGAGGTGAATATTTTTGAAAAAAAAAGATTTATTTATTTAATTAATAAAATTCTAATAATAGGTGCTTTTATTATACCATATTTTTGTATTTATTTTCTTATTGGTACACCACTTTTCTTTCTTGAAATGTCACTTGGTCAATTTACTAGTAGTAGTACTGCAACTGCTTTTAAAATGTCACGAATGTTCAAAGGTATGTATACATACATTATGTCACAGAAATTTCGAACATTTTACTACATATTAATTGAGATATAATTTACTTTGAACGAATTCTCATATGTATTATGAATAAAAAAACAAAATATTTTTTTTTTATTTTAAAGGAGTTGGTTGGGCAACTGCAATAAATTCATTATTAGTTTCTATCTATTATAATGTTATAATTGCTTGGTGTCTTTTTTATTTTTTTGCTTCATTTCGACGTAAACTTCAATGGAGTGATTGTGGAAATTGGTGGAATACAGAACGTTGTGCTAATCCAGGTAGAAATATTATTATTTAAAAAAAAAAAGAAAAAATAAATTTCTTTTGTAGAAACAACATCATTTTTAAATTCAAGTTTATTTTGTAATAATATAAATCGTCAAATAAATTGTACAATACCTACTCTTCCACCAGAAGAATATTTTGAGTGAGATTATAAAATAATATTTTATTTTTTTAAATATTTATAAATATATATAGTAATTATGTATTGAGACGAAGTAATTCGTTAGAAAATTTAGGAATACCAAATTGGTCTTTATCATTATGTTTATTATTAGCTTGGATTCTTGTTGGTCTTTGTATAATTCAAGGTATTAAATCATCTGGAAAAGTAAATTTGTTTAAATTAATTTTATTTTTTTTAAAAATATAATTAATATAAATAGGTTGTTTATTTTACTGCATTATTTCCTTATGTTGTTATATTTGCTTTGATTATTCGTGGTTTAACTTTACCGGGTAATCCTTTTTTTTTATTTAATTTATTTTTCAAGATTAATATGATTTAGGTGCTCGAGCTGGTATTACATTTTATTTAAAACCTAATTGGAGTAAAATTCGTGAATTAAATGTAAGAATAATTTTATTTCTTATGGTATTTATTAGTTAAAAATTTTTGTACATATATTTTTATTTTTTAAGGTTTGGATTGCTGCTGCTTCTCAAGTTGAATTTTTTTTGATAAATTAGATTTTTTTTTTTTAATATATGAAAATTTTTTATGTAGGTTTCATTTTCATTATCGGTTGCATTTGGTGTTCTTCTTGGTTATGCTAGTTTTAATAAATTTAATGCAAATTATCTTAGGTAAAAATAAATTAATATATATATAAAAAGTATTAGACCATTCTATTTTTGTTTTGCATAAGACCGAAACGGAAGTGGTTCAATACTTTTTTTGAACAATTGTATATTTAATTTATAGAGTTTGTATTTTTGTAACTGCTTGCGATTGTTTTACTTCTGTAAGTTATTTATATTATGATATATTTTTAAAAAAACTAATAAATGAAAAAACAAAAGGTATTTGCTGGTTTTGCTATCTTTTCGATTCTTGGTTATATGTCATTTAAAACGGGTTTACCTATTGAACAAGTAGCTAAAGCTGGACCAGGTCTTGCTTTTATTGCTTATCCACAAGCATTATCAATTATGCCAGGTGGACCATTTTGGGCAGTTATTTTCTTTTTTATGCTTCTTACTCTTGGACTTGATTCTCAAGTAATATTATTGAATAGATATATGTTTTTTTTTATTTATTATACAATTTCTATTCAGTTTGCTTTTGCAGATGTTGTTATATCTGGTCTACTTGATACATTTCAATGTTTACGTCGTTATAAAATGTTTGTAACTATCGGTTATTGTGTTTTTTGTTATTTATTAGCTTTACCAATATGTGCACCGGTAATATTATATATAAATTCTTGTAGAATTTTTCTAATGATTGTAACATATTTCGTTTTTTATTTAGGGTGGTATTTATATATTTGTATGAATATATTAATTATTGTATTGGAATATTTTTAGTTTGTTTATAGACATTGATGAATGAATATGCATCGAATTTATCTGTATTTATATGTGCATTTATTGAATTTATACTTATTGGATATATATATGGTAAATATATATATAGGATTGATTTAATGTTTTTATAAAGGTGTAAGTGAATGTTTATTTGATGATGAAGAATTTTTTTTTTAGGTTTTAATAATTTTATGGAAGATATTCGAATGATGTTAGGTAAAAGACCTTTAGAACCATATTGGTTTTTAACATGGTGTATATTTGGTCCAATTATAATTTTAGTAAATTAATAATAAAATATTTTGTAAATATTTATAAAAATTAGATTGTTTTTTTTTCATCAATTATTCGATTTCAAACACCATCGGAAGGTAATTATACATATCCATCATATGCTAATGTACTTGGTTGGCTTATGGTTTGTTCATCGGTTATATTTATACCTGGTGTTATGATATATGAATTTTTTAAAGCATGGAAAATAACTCGTTATACTCAAAATCAAGTAGAAAAAAAAATTTGTTTTTTAATAAGTATTAATATATATTTATTGAATTTTAAAGATTGATAAACATACGCCACACTATTTACGAATGTTAACATATGTTAGTCAACCGGATTCCGCATGGGGACCAGCAAGAAACAAGGATCGTCATGGTCGTTATAAACCAAAAATAAATCAATTGAATAAGAATAATAGTGATAGTACTTTAACTTTGGATTGTCAAAGTATTTTTCGTGTACAATTATAATCAACTTATTTTTTTTTGCATTAAAACGATAAAGACTTAAAGGTATTAATAGAATTAACTAGTATAGTCTATAGATTATTGATTAATTATATATTTTTAATTATTAAATAAATATCTATATATATAAAGAAGAATGTTTGTATGTTTACTATATATTCGATTACTGTAATAGTTAGCGTCATCAAATTTTTCATGGCATTCATCTAGATCCAGAGGAAGGTGGAGATCGAACTGGGAGATGAGATTCCCTAGCTTTCGAAATTTGGCAGAAAATCTATCGAGCTCGGTACGTTATTCATGTCAGATACAGGTAGAACCAATAGTGGAACCAAGGAAACAACACGACCACATTTTCCTGAGACAAAAAATTTCCACTTTTTCTTAATATAAAGGCAATTGTTTCCACGCTGCACCTCTTCTGGAGCAGATTCTTAAACCGTACCGCATCATCTGAGAAAAATTTCTGGATGTACCCCTGAGTGGAATATGGGTGTTGTACATTTTATCTCTGTGATACGGTACATCCTGGAAATTCACTTAAAGAATGAGTCACATATCGTCAATGGGATTTTTCTATTACATCATAATATGAAATTACCGAAACACTAAAAGAAGAACATAGTGACGTCATTGTCTCTTACACCAATATGTACTATTGAAACTATCTCGACCAACATCGGGGTACTTTTGCAAATTGCAGTATAAATATAATTTTTATTTTATGACATATTTTGAATTTGATAATTACAAAATTGTACGATAAGTTTTTTTAAATATTCGAAGAGATTTATCTGGATTCTTTATCTCGTAAAAAATATTGATTTTATTTTTAATATTCGAAAATAAAAAACATATCAAGTAAAATTTACATAAATGGCTTCATTAATTTTGTTGTTTTTTGTTTCTTATAATAATCAAACAAATTTATAAGTTAATATATGATAAATAAAAAATCATGACAAACCTTTGCATGTTTTTTTATCAATGTTCTTAGGTAGGTAAAAAAAATGGATTTTTACTGATATTTTAATGGATGAATTTTGCTGTTCTGTAATTCAGTTCCTTTTTATGTTTTTTTTATAGTAATAAATTATTTTTATTGGTAGCTGTTTTTCATCAAATGTACATAAGAGTAAAAGGAAAAAACGTGTCTAAAAAGGTAAAATGGAATAAATCAGTAAAATGAAGAACGACGAAAAAAAAAAAATTCGTGTATTTTGATAACAAAATGAAACGGCAAATATAAAACGAAAACAACTACATTTATTATTTTAATACGTAAAATGGAGAAGTTTCAAGCTAAATTACAACGGTTTAAAGAACGTCTTTTAAGAAGTAAAATATCATTAATTTGTTTTATTTTTCGAGAAAAAAAAAAGATTTTGATCAGTCTAGAAAGGTCTTTTTGTTTTAGGGTGAGATAATTTATTTTTAATTGATTGATATAATCAAGATAGATTAAATTTTCTTATAAGAAACTTGTCGACTGAGCCTTTTTAATATTTCGTATATTAAATCCATTCTTTTGACATTTTCTTTTTATCTTTTGTATTCTATGTTTGATTATTTTAGAACCACGATATCAAGCTGATAATTCATCATGTCTATTTAAAACAGGTAAGAATTTATATATTTTATTTTTTTACAATTGATTAATAGAATATATTTTTTGTATTTTTAGAGAAATTATGGCTTGATCTTCAGTATCATTATAATGGTCAGATAAAAAAGCCGGATGAACTTGAAAATGAAATGAAAGATCCACCAGGTACAATTAATGAGAAAATATTAGACAAGATCAATGGTTCTCTCATTGGATTGGCTTTAGGTGATGCTCTTGGAGCACATGTTGAGTTTCGTCCTTATCAATATTTACATGATAATCCTGTTAAAGATCTTGAAGAAGGTGGAACATGGGGTCTTAAACAAGGACAGGTATTGCATTTTATATTAGATAAAATTTTATGAAACTTTTAATACGATACGATGTACAGCATTTATGCAATCATACATGACTTTTCTTACGCGATATATTCATTGAAAGTTGTTATTTTCTATAGTGATGATTTCGACAATAGAGAATAAGAAAATATCACGATCAAATCTATAATATCTTTTTTTCTAAGTTTCCGTAGCATCTTATGATTGTTTATATGAATTATTATTATTAGTAATACACTGTTGAAAAAAATCTATAAACTTGAATAAAGTTTATTTATGAAATGAGGAAAAATTCTCCTATGATATTTTCGATTAGAAAAGAAAATATACGCATTTTATTTTTATTTAATCTCTTATTTGAATTTGTTGGAGGCGTTCGAACGAATTGCAATCTTTGTTCTTTACGAACATAGCTGATGTTTTTATTTGCATTTCATATAAAGAACGCAAAAGAAAGTCATGCTTCTTATTAATCTTAAGTATGTTTATATGACATCATTCGAAGTTTTACTAATATTTATTATACCTTTTAAAGTCATGTCTCATGATAACGAACCGAATAGATGAAATATTTTATTATCTTACATAAAGACAGAAACAAAATCAAGCTTCTTCTCAAATCATTCATTTTAGTTATTATCTTATATGACAAGTACATTTGAAATGTGACATAGTCCAAATATAGTACAAAAGTTATTTCACGAAAGAAAAAATATATTTGTGATATTTGTATTTAAAAAAAGTGTTTGATTAGATTCATATCATTATAAATCAAAATTAATTTATATTGAATTACTTTTAAATAATAGTAGTCATGATAATAAACTTCAGTAAGACTAACATTTCTATAGTGTATTGATCGATATACAGCAACAGAATCAATTATATTATTCTGATAGAAAAATATATCGGACATTTTAACATTATAGAAACGTAAATTTTTGATTTGATAATCCTAAATCTATAAGACATATTTGCAACCATTATCAACTGTACAGTCTATTCTTGATATAATGAAAATTGATATAGTGTACATATCATCTAATAAATATCTAATAACAATACAAGTGATTTGTTATTATCAATTACTGTAGAATATATGAATGTATTCTAGTTCACCGATGATACTTCTATGGCACTTTGTTTGGCTATTTCATTAGTGACTCGTCAAGGTTTTGTACCCTATGATCAATTAGTACGATACAATTGGTGGTTCAAATATGGATACATGTCATCGACTGGACAATGTTTTGATATCGGTGCAGCCACCAAACAATCACTAACAGTATTCAGTCGTCGTCAAATAGTCTTTGCTAAGAAATATCGTATACCTCTAAAAAAGTTGGATTATCTTTTAGATAATCATCTTCTTGAAAAGTTCAAAGTACAATGCAGTATGGCTGGTGTTGCTGGCAATGGTGCTCTAATGCGTCTAGCACCTGTACCACTCTTTTTCTATAAATATATAAATGAAGCCATAGAATTCTCAGGTTATAGTGGGCTGATTACTCATGGTGATGACAAAGCTTATGATGCGTGTCGCTACTATGGTGCTCTAATTTGTGCCGCTCTTAATGGAGCTACAAAAGATGAATTGTTGGATACAAATTTTTATGAAAAACATAAATCATACTTTGGTAAAAAACCACTTTGTCGTGACGTTCAAATAATTGCAAAAGGTTCTTATCAAAAGAAACGTGGCTATGATGATGGTATTCGAGGAAAAGGTTATATAATCAATGCTCTTGAAGCTGCTTTGTGGGCTTTTTGGTCTGATGATAATTCATTTGAGAAAGGCGTTCTCGCTGCTATTAATCTCGGAGATGATACTGATACAACAGCTGCTATTTATGGTCAATTAGCTGGTGCATTCTATGGATATGAAAAACTGCCGAAGAAATGGGTAGATCGAATTTATGCTAAAAAGTTCATTTTAAATTTGAGTAAATGGATTGCATATGAAGGAGAGAATTGGAAGCCAACACAAGCAACTTATCCATCTCATTTAACTTCAGACTGTATTAATACGTCAGCTTCTGTCGAGAACTTGGTGTGGAATGAACCCACAGTATTATATCCTCCATCTGGACCACCGACGCATCCTGGAACGGTACCACTAAGTAGAAAGTACGATCATAAAGGATTTGTTTCTCCTGATATAGATTCACCTTTGCCATTGTCATCATCTCCATATTCAGTATCTCGCGATAGTCCAATATCATATCATCCTTTACTATCTCAACGTAAATTTCATGATACTATTACTTCGAAGGAACAGCAATCATCAACACACTTATTGCCTCCCAAAGGTCCACATAAAACAAAAAAACGGCGCAATAGTTTTGAAAACAAAACAAATAAATCAAATGAAACAACATTCATATAATTCATTTCGTCACAAGATGAAATTAAATATGTATAATTCTACTAGAAATCTTCTTCATTAATAATAATTCTAACCATTGAACATGAAATTTTTTTGAAAATCAATTCTTTCAATAACATAAAAATTAAATCATTTTAATTTGAATGTCATCTTAATTTTTATATATAGAAAAAAAAAAAATGTTTTTTTTTAATTGAATTATTTGTTTTTATAATTAATTTAGATATCTAAACAATTTCTATATAATATTGATGATTGAACAAAATCGACTTTAACAATGGATTTTCTGGCTATTAGTTTATTAATATTATTATTGCTGCGGTAAAGTGCTTTTTTGTATATTTATTCAAACATTGATCAATCAATATTATGTCAAATGTAGCTAATCAATAGGAAAAATAGTATAGAATATCAACTTTAGTCAATAAAATATCAAAATATTTTCCTTAATTATTCAAAAAAAAACCAATCTGAACATCGCCTTTATTACTAAACTTTATTATTAGATTGTAATTTATAAAATCTCTCATTAACAATTTTGCATTGAATGGTATACATCAGATATATGTGTGCAAGAAGCGATGCCTTAAATTCTACATCTAACAAACATATGTAGAAGCACAAGATGTATTTACATGATTAATGTTGAACTAATCGTTGAGGATGACTGAGAATAATAAAAGGATATATAATGTCTTTGCAGGACTACCATTTTCAAATTTACATCCTCAATAATAATAATTCCTTGTTGTAATTTTCTGATTGGTTCATTTTATGATAAATGGAAGTTTTATCTTAACAATAGGAATTTGTCGAGTTACAGTAATCTTTTATGAATTCTTAAAATTTTTTTATACTCATTTAGTTTAAACATCTCAATTACCGTGCCTTCATCCACACAATGTTGTGTATGTAGATTACACCAATCAGTGTGAAGTCTGTTTAAACTAAAAAAAGAACCTTGTTTTTGATGCAAAACAGATACTTTAGTTGGTGATTATTCGAAATTTTATTGTTAGATATATCATTTTTCTTCTGTCAATTCATTTGAGTGATTAATGGATTGAAATAAATTCTGTTGAGTTATTTCTGATAGAAAAGAAAAAAATCTTGTTTTTTTTTTTGTTTTCTTTCATATATTTTGAAATTTCTTGTTGACTTCTTTACCTTTTTTTTATTAAAATATCATATAAGATGCAATGCTTTCGTCGAAAACAAGTACAAAAAAAGTAAAATTTTTTCTACTGTTTGCTATATAAGAACAAAGAAGTTTGTTGATTAAATCATTTTTCTTTATGTTTTTTTTCAATTTTTTTACAGATAATTATATAAACATATATATATATAATGGCATCAAAGAATCAATCACATAATGTTAAAACAGATAGTCTAACGACAGTTGATGATGATATGAAATTACTTATTGATAGAGCAGCTGAATTAATACTTAATTGTGAAGCTATTTTATTTACTAGTGGTGCTGGAATGGGTGTTGGTAGTGGACTTGGTACATTTCGAGGCATTGCTGCTGGTGTTTGGCCACCTTTATTAAAACATCCAGGATTAGATTTTACAGATATGAGTAATCCTGAATGGTTTTCAAAACCAGAAGGTAACAGTACTGAACACAATACTGCTAATTTTGGTTATGCATTTTGGGCATATCGATATAATGCTTATACATCAGCTTCTCCACATATTGGTTATGAAATTGCTAATCGATGGAGTAAATTCAATAATGTAAAATTTTCATTTAGTTTTACTAGTAATATTGATGGTCATTGGATAAAATCAGGTTGGAATAAATCATCAGTCGTTGAATGTCATGGTTCAGTTCACCATATGCAATGTATTGATAATTGTCGTTATCGTATATGGGATACTAATAATGCATTAAACCTTAATGTAGATTCACAAACAGATTGTGTTATTGATAATTTACCACGATGTCCTGATTGTAAGAATTTAGCAAGACCAAATGTACTTATGTTTGGTGATTTTGGATTTTTTGGGGAAAGATTAGATGAACAAAATAATCATTATGGAAAATTTAAATCAAATATTGCCGAAATAAAGGCTAAATTATTAATTATTGAATTAGGAGCAGGTACAGCCGTTCCGACAGTTAGAATGGAAAGTGAAACAATGTTTACTAATCGCAAATGGAGAGCTGATTTAATTCGTATAAATCCATTTGCAGAAGATTCAAGAATTAGTCCTTATTGTAAAAGTAAAGCTGATGGGCAAGCAATAGAAATAGCACTTGATGCATTAACAGCTTTGACATTAATTGATACAACAATCAAGAAAAAATTGAAATAATAATTTTTTTGAACACAAATCATTCCTTTTCATACCAATCTGTAACAACTTCGAAATAATCAATGAAAATATATAATTAAATATATACAATATTTTTATTGATTTAAACAAAATATAATATATTTGACTATTCTGACCCATATTTTTTTATTAGATAAAGAATTGTTCTAATAAAATATTTAAAAATAAATACATTTCAAAAATTGTTGATTTAAATTATTCATAAAAGAAAATTTGCTGTTGAGACTATATTAGTTTACGATTGATCAAATTATTATTATTATTTTAGAAATCTATATATATAAAGAAGAATGTTTGTCTGTCTGTTCGCTTATAACTCAATCCCGATAAAAGCTAGCCTCACCAAACTTCAAGAGTGAGGGTGGGTGTGGGTGAAATCTCACCCAGATGTACTGTAATAGCTAAAATTACTGAACTTTTTACGATGCTTTCCTGAGTCAAGAAGTGGTTTTGGAGGGTGGTATTACCATTAACGGGAGTAGAGAGGGGGTGTCTGGGTGAAATTTCATGAAGCCATATCGTAATGAAATTTATGTCAATTTTCCGGAAATTTAGCGAATTTGTTATGATTCTAAAATTAATCATTTCGTATCGATCATTCTTTGGTCTTAATGTGAAAACCGAAGGTTTCTCATCCATACATATAAAGAAGAATGTCTATCTGTTTGTCTATTCGCCGTTCATTCGGACATAATACGGGAAAATGTAAAGAAAATTTACACAGAATACCCTCTCAACTAGAGCAAAGCAATAGGATAGTTTTCGACCCAAAATCAACTATATGAATGAAAATATCCATCGAATGAAGATGGCAACAAAAGAGATGAAATTCCATTTGTCATAACTCATAATCTATATATAAAAAGAAGGAATTGTGTATTTTTTTTCTATTTTTTATACATTCGGACACCGCACGAACTAGCGGTGCAAAATTTTTCATAACATACTCTTAGGTCCTGAGGAGGATCGAGAGAGAGTTAGGATAACTGGAGGGAGAATTGGAGTGAACTTTCACACAGGTTATGATATGTTCCAGTTTTTACGTATCTTTCAGAAACTTCAGAACATCTGCTGCCATTGTTAGAATATCCACCTCTTACTGTCACTTTTTTTGCATTGGATGTCAGTATAAAGTTTGGCAATAGGCATGAGTTAAGTGAAAGACACTCACATTCCACACTACTTGCTGAATTATCCGATTTAAGAATGAACGTAACTGTATGCACGGCTGAACATGCAGTAATAATAGATGAAAAGGTCACAAACAAGCCCTCTATATGTCTTCTGTCGTTTTAGAACATGCTAAGTTTTCAGCATGGAGATTTCTCGAGCAACGCCGGATACTACCGGTGGTTGATATATAAAGACAGCGTCAGAACATTCGTAGCTAGATTATTCCTAACTTCTTAGAAAATGGAGAAAATCCTAATAGGAAGAAGACCGTTTGTTCTAAAGTCACGTTGTTCACGTGGTATTAAATGATTTTTTTCAGCTCAAATTCGTATTCGATCAAGAAGCACTTTTTCAAAAAGTAAAAAAATGTGTCGATAAGAGGAATATAGGCCTAGTCTGGTTACAACATGAAATAATAGCTTTCAGTATATTCAACATGACAATTTTCGAAATTTTCCGAGCTCGGTAGTAATCTCTAAAGCTCTCTAAATTTAGTCTCTATTTGAATATGATGAGGATATGATGAATTAATTTTAGGAGCTTGAGCTAAATCTCTAAAATATTTATTAAGTGCATGTGTAATCTCCTACTTGTCAGATAAAATTCTTGTTCCTACCCATAATTTCGTGAAAGACGACGTTTTTGATTTGTAAATTTACGAAAGATATGACTAGAAGGAATTTTCTTATCTGTCACAAACATCTTGAATGGCGATTAAAAAACTTTTGTTTTTCTTTCTATCGAGTCAAACAATGTTTTAGAGCCGCGAGAGAACGTATATAATATTGATACCAATGAGCAATTGTTTTTGTTTTTTTTTTGTTCATTCATCCAGAAATCATCTAGAAACATAAGGATAGCTTCATAAATGAACCAATCTATGTGAGAAAAGAAGCCATTCGATATAAAATCAACAGTTTGAGAACGCAAAACCATTGCCCAGTGATCGTTTGTACCATAGAATATTGTTCCATTCTAGACTCTATTTAAATTATTGAATATTAGATCAATATGTCTATCTGATCTTTTAGAAAAATGAGAAGAGGTACGAGTAAAAATGAACCCATTTATTTGAGATTGCATTGAAATTACTTGTTAAAATAGTGTCTTTTACTAAAAAGGACCATAAACCGTTTAAATTTCCAATTTGTTCATATGATCAATATAAATCTGTTATCATTTGCATCTTCTTTAGATGCAGTCACAAAGATTTCCCTAATATGTGTGTGGAGGTGTAAGCCGATCGGTTGAGTCACCACCGTCAACTATTGCAAATCAAAAAAAAGTTTTCATATTTATTCTCATTTCACCCTGAACTAGTCAATAGAAGCGTAAGTTGATCAAGTGAACCACCAGCGTCGATCCAGTCGTCGGCTTACACTTTTGCCTTTTCCTCTCCTGTTATATGTGAGTATATGTTGGAATTTTCTCTTTCCTCTCTTTCATCATGTTGGAGTGATTTTCCTTTCATCGTTCATCAACCATGGGATTTTTCCATCGCTTGGTATATACATTACGATTGTTGTATGAAGCGACATTTTTTTTTACATATGCTGATACTTATCTACGTACGTAACGATTCAGATCTCACTAAACTGATTATTCTAATTTGTTCAGAAAGATCATAAACGTCAATAATCACTATATTTTCAATACTAATATCAATTCTTGTTGTCCTTAAATATTTCCGTATCATTATCATAATATATTTACTATGATTTGTACTCTTTTGATAAAAAAATATAAAGTGAACAACTTTAAAAATAAAATTTATTAAAAACAAAGTACATACACCCACAGTCTTGAGCATTATACGTGAAAGTAATAAAAGGAATAAATTGATTAGATATATGACATGAGTTGTTTTTTCAATTAGTTAAAATACTGTGGAGTGTAAAATTAGAAAACCATTCTTCTAAAGTAGACATCGCTCTTGTTTGAATTTTTATAGAAAACTTCCAATACACAAGGTTATCTAGTATTACTTCAAAAATTGTTTTTATCAATGAGAAAAGGTTATAGGAAGAAATGAGACATAATCAATATTTATGTTTAATAGCAGGCGTGCATATGATAATGACCAGTATTTGATAGACATGATATAGATAAGATATAAAGCTGTATTTTATATTTTCTCTCCTGCCGTTATAGAAATCATGTTTTTTTCTATTATTTATAAAAACTTTCCATCTGTTCAGAAAAAAACATGGTCAATCTTGATGTATAAATGTCTATGAAATCTTTCATATCATTTCATTCTTTTTGAATAATAATGTCTCGATTTCTTTGTTCGTTGGCATATTTAATATTATTTATCAATTGTTTGGATACTGTTCGAATTCTTGGTATTTTTCCTGCTCATCAAAATAAATCTTTGGGTTATGTCAAATCCAATCCAAGTCGTGATTGGATAACTCAAAGTATAGCAATGTTTCGTGCAGCATTTGTCCTTGCTAATCGTTATGGAATAAATGTGGATGGTTATCCCATCAATCATACTATTCTTCAAATAACTGCTGATGGAACTGGTTTGACAGAATTTGAATTTGTCTGTCGATCAATTACTAATACAATCGAACCTGATATTTTAGGTATTGTCGGACCAACAAGTTCGACTAATATACGTTTTCTTGGTCCGTTTGCTGCACATACAGGTTTACCACTTGTTTCTTATGCTGCAACTCACGCTGCACTTAACGATATATCTGCTTATGAAACATTCTATCGTACTGTTCCATCAGATGTTCTTCTAGCTGAAGCTATCGTACAATTATTTAAATATTTTTCATGGACAACATGTATAATAATTATTGGAAAAGGTGATGATGGTTATGGTGGATTAGAAATCTTATCAGATATTTATTCGGTTAATTTGACAATTCAAGAACGATTAATATTTGATCCATTATCGGATAAATTTCATGCAAATTTAAAACAAACATTAGGAAAAAGTCATTCTCGTATTGTTTTAGTTTGGGCTAATCAAAGTTCATCGACGAGAATTATTCAACATGCACTTACAGAAAAACTTCTTGGTCAATCTTATATATGGTTAACGACAAATAAGGTAAGTCTAAAAATATTATTATGTTAAAATCTTGTTTATTTTTTACAGAATTTTCTCATACATTTCAAATAATTTCTAGACAAGAAAAGTTAATATTTATCTTTAAAATAAAACTTCTATCAATAATCACTACATGCTCTATCATTTTTTTTTATTTGTAATTAGTATTGTATTACTACTATATTTAGATTGATTTCGATGTATTCGAACCAAGTAAATGGTCTATGTTGGAAGGTATTCTTACTGTAGCACCTTTTATAAGTAATCAAAGTAGTTTTGGTGTTAATGAAACATTACAAAAAGAAGCTTTTAATGTTTGGCGTAATTCATTAGACGATAATGAATTTTTTACAGAAGATTTATCTGCGATAAGTCCATTTGCTATGTATACATTTGATGCTGCTTGGATTTTAATTCAAGCTTTAAATAAATCATCATTTGATCACACTTCACCATCAATGGAAGAATCAGTTCATTGTTTTGATAGTTCAATGAAAAATCATAATAAATATCATATGCATCTAAAAAATACTAGTTTTTCAGGTGTATCAGGATTTGTTAAATTTAAAAAAAATAAATCAAATGATCGTATTAATGGTAGTTTCTATGGTCTTTATAATGTACAATGGATTAGGCAAAAAGATCGTATAATAAAAGAAGAACCAATATATGAACATGTATTGACATGGTATGAATCAAGTCATAGTTGGAATAATTGTACTGATGACATCAAGATTGATATCGTCTGGCCAAGTGATACTTCCAACAAAGTGCCTACTGACTATCCTGAACTTGAAGGTTAGAAACGAAATTTAAGTAACATATAAATAGAAAGAATAAAAACGAAAAATATTGACATGTAAGAGAAATAAATTTTCGAAATAATAAGATAAATTTATTGTCAATATTCTTCGATATAATTTGTTCTTTTCAAAATATAATATAAATATTATTTTTAATTAAAGGTCAATTTTTGCGAATTCTTGTCATTGAAGCACAACCATTTGTAATAGTACGTAATATATCGACTAAAAATGATGTTTTTGGGAACAAGGATAAAAGTGTTGAACGAGTTAATTTTAATTCTAATTTTCTTAAAACTAAAGATCCAACTATCATTATTTGTGGATTTATTGTTGATTTAATTCTTGAACTAGAAAGGCGAATGCATTTTAATTATACTATTGATGTAGCAGATCCAAAAACAAATTATCATTCTCTAGTTGCACTAATAGCAAGTGATAATCGTCAATATGATATTATTTTATCTGATGTTAGAGTTACTTCAAGTCGTCTTTTAACAGTTGATTTTTCAACATCATATTATGAAAATACATTACGAATTATAACTCGACAAAATCCATATTCTTCATCAGTTAGTCTATCATCATATTTTAATCCATTTACATGGGATGTATGGGTTGCTATTTTAGCAGCTATTATATATTCTGGTATTATTATTTATTTATTTGAACGTCAAAATATAAAAATCGATAAGAATAAATGTAAAGCACAAGCTATATGTATTGGAATATGTCAAGCACTTAGTAGTATTATAATTATGACTGGTGATGTACGTTTAACAACAAATTCAAGTCGTTTGACAGTTTTAGCTTTATATGCATTAGGTATTATTCTTATTGCAACTTATACAGCTAATCTTTCATCTTTTCTAACATTAAATCGTGCTCAACCGCCTATATCCGGCATTGATGATATAAAAAATGGTCGTTTACCATTTACACGTATTGGTGTTGTCACTAATTCAGCTGTACTCGATTATTACATACAAAATATTTCTTCTAATTATCATTGTCTCTATACGACTGAAGAGATATACTTACGATTATTAGATAATACAATTGATGCAGCCATATGGGAATCATCTGTGCTTGAATATGCTGTTAATAATTATTATTGTAATGAATTAACTGTAGTTGGAGTTGGTTTTGTTAAATCATCATTTGCAGCTGTATTACCTAAAAATTGGCTATATAAAAAAGATCTTGATGTTCATCTATTATCTATGCGTGAATCAGAAAAATTTGATGCTTTAGAACATACATGGTTTGGAAATCATCATTGTCAATCGTCCTCAAGGAGTATGAATGGTATAGGTGATTCAAATATGACAACATTTTCACTTGATGTTTTGAGTGGACTCTTTCTTATATTCTTGATATTAACCATTATTGCTTTTGGATTTCATTTATGGTATTGTCGACTAACAGTTACTGCTGCTTTTTGGCAAACTATTATATATATAAAACAAATAATAAAATGATGAATTATATAGACAATATTATGAAATTTTAGTGTTAAACACGATCGCTTTTTCTTATTAGAAAAAAATAAAATATATATTTAAACAGGAAATAGAATTTTTCATTAATAACTTTCTATAATTATTTTTAAACTTCGTAGAATTATTTACAGATCAATCAATCTAAAAATAGCAGTGTAGAACTCGTTAATTCCATTCGAGTTTTCAACTATTCAACTATTACTATATGATAAATTAAGGATGTTGTCTGCAGGATGCCAGAAATAATTCACCGAGTTAGGATGCTACCTGCTCAATGTTGCAGCAATCTACAGGTAGTGATTCCTGGACACGCTCATACAATGCGGTGCCTCTAAGTCAGGCATTTTTGTTTCCTTCAGACAGACAGGCACCTGCAGTTTACACTTTTGTGGCACCCTCACGCAGCGCAATGTTTCCTGATCATGCATTCATAGTATCTCATTATGTGTATAACTTCTAGTATCCTGAAGTTAAAGTCCTTAATCTACCATGTAGTAATAGTTGAATATTCGAATTTAAAAGTTGAATAGTTGAAACGACTTCACGAGTTTAACATGTATGGTGACTTGATAAGTGAACTCATTGCTTCTCATTGTTTAACTGTAGAGGAGTTTATGTGTTCTAGTTATTTTGCTTTCTATATATTTTGTATCAGTACAAAAATTAATGTTTTTCAAGTGTCGGAAAATACGTACCTATCCGTAATAATAAAGCGTAGCTGTCTAAGAAAGTATTGAAAAGATTTGACATATGGAATAATACCATTCACTTAGGTCTTTTCTTGTAAGAAAATCATGTACAGCCAGGGCTGTCACTTTAACTTTGAAAATACTTTGTTAAGGTTCAAAGTGAGGTGTTCATATACCTTAAGATCCTCAAGTTCTACATAATCGTGGCATCCATAGGTCTTCAACTACTATACTATGGGGCACCATTGGGTCTTCAAGCGCTATACGATGGGGGTACCCTTGGGTTCTCATCAGCTATACTATGGGGGTGCCGTTGGGTCCTGAAGTTAGGGATGGCGCCGTATATTTATTCTGCTACTAGTAGTAACTATGTACGTATCGTAGAATGCTGGTCGCTGCGTCCGCTTTTGAATAAGTCGAGAAACGGCTTAATCAGATAGCAGGAAACTGTAACTCGCTTATTTCATGGACAACCATTGGAGATTCTATGAGGACTTTTGTAGAGCACCCATGATAACCTCAAATTGGCCCGAAAAACCCTGTGTTCCGTCTTTATCTTAATGGAGAAAACCTCCTCGAAATTCGATTGGCTGAAACTCTTTTGTAACAGCCAATCAGATTTCGAGGTGGTTTTTCACCATCGAGACAAGTGCGCATCATAGAGTTATCTGGGCCAATTTGAGGTTATCAAGGGTGCTCTACAAAAGTCCTCATAGAATCTCCGACGGTTGTCCGCAAAATAAGCGAGCTACATTTTGCTGCCATCTGATTCAGCCGTTTCTCAACTTATACAAAAGCGGACGCAGCGACCAGCATTTTACGATACGCATTTAGTTACCAGCAAAATAAATATATGGCGCCATCCCTAACTTCAGGACCCAAGGATATCCTCATAGTATAGCACTTGACGACCCAAGGGTATCCCTATAGTATAGTAGATGAGGATCGAAGGATATTCCTATAGTATAGTAGATAAGGACTTAAGGGTACTCTAATTGTGGAGTAGTTGAGGAGCTATGGGTACCATCATTATATAGGAGTTGAGGACTTACGGGTACTCCTATTACATAGAACTTAAGGATCTTGAGGTGTATGAACACCTCACTTTAAACTTTGAAAAATCAAAGTCAAAGTCGCACTTTAACTTTAACTTTTAAAGTAAAGTTAAAGTGACAGCCTTAGTTTTAGTATAACTAAATTTGTTATACAAATCGAGTCGGAACTTCTGGCTCACCCTTTATATATTCTATTTAAATCTAATCGATACATTTTTGCCTTACTTCAAAAAATTGTTGAATTTATAATAGGAAATTTTTCGAAAAGAAATTCAACACACTAGAGCTATTGTGCAATTATTTACCGATAAAGTATTTTGCATCAACGTCTATCAAATTTGATTACAGACACACAACTGATCACTTAGTAGCGGCAGCAAGCAAACTGATGTTAATTCAAATGATTTTTCCTTCATCCGAGCGAAAAAAAAACATCTTTCGTGAAAAAGCCTTTCTTTGATAAAAACAAATCAAACTCAATATTTCACAAAACTGATTACAGATTTGGGTTCTTGGCCATTGATAACCTATAGCCGAGTGTCATTAGAACACGGAAAAGTCTAGTAGAAAAAAGCTCGTTTCTGATTGGCTAAGATAGATAAACAAACATACATACAATATTCAATTGTAAAAATCTTTCTTTCAGAAAAGGGAACACTCTTACTTCAAAATCTTCGTACTTACCCAATGCTTCTGGCTTTGTACCTTTTTCAAATCACCTAATTTGGAAATATCTATAGCAACGATTCTAATGCATATACAGTTGTTAATTAAATCTTTCTCTTTCTAGCAGAATTTCGACTTTCAAAATTCCAGAAAAAGTTAATATTTCTCCAAAACTTTTTAATGTAATGAAAACATCTTAGACAAATGTTACTGTTTAATGAAATGATTATCTTATTGAATAAGATTTATTCTTCGTACTAGATAATTCTACCATTTAGAATGAAGAAACTCTCGAAATCAGACGTTAACTGAGAATATTCCTAGTATTTATGCTCGGAAATCAATTTGGCATCATTTTAAATCCTTTTTCTCAAAAAGGACTTTTCAAATCAGAATATCGAGTTCTAGAATTCAGAAAATTTCATTTCATTCACATGATAGTCGATGAAGTTGTGATACGCTTCCGAAAACACTACTCTATATATGTCTAAACGAATGTTTTAAACAATCATTCATTACTTGTTCAACAATTTGTCATTTTGTTGAATGAACACGTCCTAAATAATATATTTTTGAATGTTTCTGTAAACATGATTTTGTTCAAACATTTAATAATAAAAATAGTCATTCTATCCAACATAATCAATATCAAATAAGTATTGATAAAGAATAAATGTTTTCCATATGTGAATATTATTTTCAGTAAAAAAAATAATTTAAGTATAGTGTTTGATTGGTCTTCATTTTTTTTTCTTGCTTAAAACTCTTTGGATTTGTTAATTAGATTTTTTAAACAAGAAATTTTATTAGTTCTTATTCAATTCTAACTTTAATTCGGAACAGTTTTTCAATAGCGTCGGTGAAAAATAAGAAAAAGTACTAGAAATTATTCATATAACTGGATTTTGTGTTTTAATAAGAAATTAATGGCCTTGAATCAAATAAGCATGATAATAATCGCATTAACATCAATAGTTTGTTATGTTGTTTTTCCATGCAAAATATCATATATAATGCGTTTTTATATTAATATATTCTTTCATTTGGCTTGGGAGAAATCCTACATTCAAATATTTATGTCTATTTTGAGATTATAATCGAATGATTTTTCTATGTTCTTCATCGGAGTATAAATAGAGTGATTATATTCATTGATGTTTATACATTTGATTATTTTACAAAATACACGATCATACTTTCTCTTTTAAATATTAGTATTCTTCTCTTCTTAACAGTTGGTATTGTTTATATTCAAGGAAGTAAATATTGTGAAACTTCAATGATTTTCTTGATTATTTTGTTTTCTTTAGATTCATCTGAATCTAGTGATTCGAATGATAACACAGGTAACATTTGTGGTCGACATAAAAGATATAATCCATGTGGTTCGGCATGTCCACTAACTTGTGATGATCTTTATTATCCACAAGAAACGAAAGTGTGTGCTGCTCAATGTGTAGCTGGTTGTTTCTGTAAAGATGGTTATTATCTAAAAGATGGTAAATGTTTTAAACCAAAAGAATGCTGCTCAGGTCCATATGAGTTCTATAATCGTAAATGTGGTAGTGCTTGTTCTAAAAATTGTCTTGATAAAGAAGAAAAACCATGTACGACACAATGTGTTCAAGGTTGTTTCTGTCAATCTGGATATATTCGCGAAAACAGAACTCCAAACAGCACATGTATCGACCAAAATAAATGTCCAAAATAATTGAATTGAATAAAAAACAATATTTTTTTTTCTATAAATACTTATTATCATTTAAGCAAGCAAAAAAAGGACAAATAAATACTGATGTTTTCTGTTCTTATAATTGTAGTTTTTTTCTGATTCAAAAATAAATTATTTTAGTCTTATTTAAAAGACTTCATTTTTGAAACTATTAAATAGGATTAATATACGACACTCAGATATATAAATTAATATAAATGAAACAAAAATTTATTTGTATTTAATATATTTTTGCATTTATTTTTTATAATTTTTATTAAAAGATAAAAGTGTATTATACAAATACACTTTCACTATTTATTGAAATCTATTATACTATACCGGATCAAATTAATAGAATGTATTTCGAAATACGAGAATTCTCAAGTAACAATTTGTAATAATTAAAAATTGAATACTTTAGTGCGCGAAATAAAATTTTCATTAAAATTTGTGTTATGTCTAGTGCGTTTTACTAAATATTTTGTCCGTATGATCGATAGGTATGATAATGCGCAAAAGCGATGTTATTCTTATTTAATCATAAATAAACTACTTTTCTTTCGTTATGTTATTTCTTTTTGCGTCTTATCAATACATGTGATGGTTTTTCGCTTTTATGTCACAATTTGCGACAAAATAATATTAAAGATATAATGGTTTTTAATGTTTACAGCTCATTACAATGAAGAATGTTTCAATATATTTCACCTTTGGCAATAATACATTAAAATTTTTCATAATTTTTTTTGAAAGTTTTCTGATGTTTTAAAAGTTGTAAAACAAAATAGAAGAAATATGATGACAGAGAATATATTAATAAGAAACTAAACAGACAAATTCTAAAATATTGATTGTAGATGTGGAAAATTCTCGCAATTATGGTACCTACTTAGGGCATACAAAAAGTAGTGAGACTGGTACTTTAGTGCCGCATAGTAAAGTTAAAGAAACTTCTTTTCTATACAGTCTGATAGAGAAAATAATGCTCTATTTCTCTATGCTATTTGATCATACATCAATTAATATTATAATAATAAAAGTTCGATAAGAACGTTTTTTTTTGTTGAAAATTAGCTGATTAGTATTTAGATCATCATGAATGTAGCATTAAAGAAAATGGAGCACTTTTGCGTTCTCTTTATTATCATATAATACGTTGTATTGTGAAAACAAACATATGATGAGGAATTTGATTTTGTAGCAAAATCATTTTGAAAAAAAAAATCATAATTTGTAAAAGAATTGATAACTGCAACTATAA
>JAJEKB010000040.1:320131-334319 GCA_022393335.1 Macrotrachela quadricornifera | reverse complement strand
CTTATATAGGAACCACTAGATTCGATAATATTAGAGATATTTTTTTTCATAAAAGTCGCCATTAAAAAGAGAATTTTTTTAAAATAGCTTCTCATACATCTTAAACGATAATTCATAAAATGACACAATGCTATTTAAAATCATCGAAAACAATTGAATTTTATTTCGGCTTGTTACATACCACAATGGGATATATTGAAAAATGTACTTTCAACTCATTACCGAAGCTCTTTCTTCTAAAGTGATTTATCTATTACCACCGATAAGATGCCATTTAAGTAAATTAAATTTGTTTTGAATTTTTTCTTGATCATAAAGTTGCTATACTTGCACATTTTACATTAATTAATTAAATTTTTGAAAATCATCGATTTGAATACAAACAGATTTTAAACATGATCAAAGAAAGATTTTTACTGAAATTTCATTATGATAGCTTAAACTTTTAGGAAATAACATTTTCTATAGTGTGTTGATCAATATACAGCAATAGAATAAATTAAATTACTCTGATAGAAAAATATATCGAACATTTTAACATTATAGAAACGTAAATTTTTTATTTAATAATCCTAAATCTATAAGACATATTTGCAACCATTATCAACTGTAGAGTCTATTCTTGATATAATGAAAATTGATATAGTGTACATATCATCTAATAAATATCTAATAATAATACAAGTGACTTGTTATTATCAATTACTGTAGAAAATATAAATGTATTCTAGTTCACCGATGATACTTCTATGGCACTTTGTTTGGCTATTTCATTAGTGACTCGTCAAGGTTTTGTACCCTATGATCAATTAGTTCGATACAATTGGTGGTTCAAATATGGATACATGTCATCGACTGGACAATGTTTTGATATCGGTGCAGCTACCAAACAATCACTAACAGTATTCAGTCGTCGTCAAATGGTCTTTGCTAAGAAATATCGTATACCTCTAAAAAAGTTGGATTATCTTTTAGATAATCATCTTCTTGAAAAGTTCAAAGTACAATGCAGTATGGCTGGTGTTGCTGGTAATGGTGCTCTAATGCGTCTAGCACCTGTACCACTCTTTTTCTATAAACATATAAATGAAGCCATAGAATTCTCAGGTTATAGTGGGCTGATTACTCATGGTGATGAGAAAGCTTATGATGCGTGTCGCTACTATGGTGCTCTAATTTGTGCCGCTCTTAATGGAGCCACAAAAGATGAATTGTTGGATACAAATTTTTATGAAAAACATAAACCATACTTCGGGAAAAAACCACTTTGTCGTGACGTTCAAATAATTGCAAAAGGTTCTTATCAAAAGAAACGTGGCTATGATGATGGTATTCGAGGAAAAGGTTATATAATCAATGCTCTTGAAGCTGCTTTGTGGGCTTTTTGGTCTGATGATAATTCATTCGAGAAAGGCGTTCTCGCTGCTATTAATCTCGGAGATGATACTGATACAACAGCTGCTATTTATGGTCAATTAGCTGGTGCATTCTATGGATATGAAAAATTGCCGAAGAAATGGGTAGATCGAATTTATGCTAAAAAGTTCATTTTAAATTTGAGTAGATGGATTGCATATGAAGGAGACAATTGGAAGCCAACACAAGCAACTTATCCATCTCATTTAACTTCAGACTGTATTAATACGTCAGCTTCTGTCGAGAACTTGGTGTGGAATGAACCCACAGTATTATATCCTTCATCTGGACCACCGACGCATCCTGGAACAGTACCACTAAGTAGAAAGCATGATCATAAAGGATTTGTTTCTCCCGATATAGATTCACCTTTGCCATTGTCATCATCTCCATATTCAGTATCTCGCGATAGTCCAATATCATATCATCCTTTACTATCTCAACGTAAATTTCATGATACTACTACTTCGAAGGAACAGCAATCATCAACACACTTATTGCCTCCCAAAGGTCCACATAAAACAAAAAAACGGCGCAATAGTTTTGAAAACAAAACAAATAAATCAAATGAAACAACATTCATATAATTCATTTCGTCACAAGATGAAATCAAATATGTGTAATTCTACTAGAAATCTTCTTCATTAATGATAATTCTAACCATCGAACATGAAATTTTTTTGAAAATCAATTCTTTCAATAACATAAAAATTAAATAATTTTAATTTGAATGTCATCTTAATTTTTACATATAGAAAAAAAAATGTTTTTATAATTAATTTAGATATCTAAACAATTTCTATACAATATTGAAGATTGAACAAAATCGACTTTAACAACAGATTTTCTGACTATTAGTTTATTAATATTTTTATTGCTGCGGTAAAGTGCTTTTTGTATATTTATTCAAGCATTGATCAATCAATATTATGTCAAATGTAGCTAATCAATAGGAAAAATAGTATAGAATATCAACTTCAATCAATAAAATATCAAAATATTTTCCTTAATTATTCAAAAAAAAACCAATCTGAACATCGCCTTTATTATTAGATTGTAATTTATGAAATCATCCATTAACAATTTTGCATTAAATGGTATACATCATCAGATGTATGTGTGCAAGAAGCGACGCCTTAAATTCTACATCTAACAAATATATGTAGAGGTACAAGATATATTTAGATGATTAATGTTGAACTAATCGTTGAGGATGACTGAGAGTAATAAAAGGATATATAATGTCTTTGCAGGAGTACCATTTTCAAATTTATATCCTCAATAATAATAATTCCTTGCTGTAATTTTCTGATTGGTTCATTTATTGATAAATGGAAGTTTTACCTTAACAATAGGAATTTGTCGAGTATCAGTAATCTTTTATGAATTCTTGAAATTTTTTTATACTCATTTAGTTTAAACATCTCAATTACAGTGCCTTCATCCACACACAGTGTGAAGTCTGTTTAAACTAAAAAACAACCTTGTTTTTGATGCAACACAGATATTTTAGTTGGTAATTATTCGAAATTTTATTGTTAGATATATCATTTTTCTTCTGTCAATTGATTTAAGTGATTAATGGATTGAAATAAATTCTGTTGGGTTATTTCTGATAGAAAAGAAAAAAAATCTTTTTTTTTTTTGTTTTCTTTCATATATTTTGAAATTTCTTGTTGGCTTCTTTACCTTTTTTTTTATTAAAATATCATATAAGATGCAATGCTTTCGTCGAAAACAAGAACAAAAAAGTAAAATTTTTTCTACTGTTTGCTATATAAGAACGAAAACGTTTGTTGATTAAATCATTTTTCTTTGTGTTTTTTTTCAATTTTTTTTACAGATAATTATATATACATGTATATATATAATGGCATCAAAGAATCAATCGGATAATGTTAAAACAGATGTTCTAAAGACAGTTGATGATGATATGAAATTACTTATTGATAGAGCAGCTGAATTAATACTTAATTGTGAAGCTATTTTATTTACTAGTGGTGCTGGAATGGGTGTTGGTAGTGGACTTGGTACATTTCGAGGCATTGCTGCTGGTGTTTGGCCACCTTTATTAAAACATCCAGGATTAGATTTTACAGATATGAGTAATCCTGAATGGTTTTCAAAACCAGAAGGTAACAGTACTGAACACAATACTGCTAATTTTGGTTATGCATTTTGGGCATATCGATATAATGCTTATACATCAGCTTCTCCACATATTGGTTATGAAATTGCTAATCGGTGGAGTAAATTCAATAATGTAAAATTTTCATTTAGTTTTACTAGTAATATTGATGGCCATTGGATAAAATCAGGTTGGAATGAATCATCAGTCATTGAATGTCATGGTTCAGTTCACCATATGCAATGTATTGAGAATTGTCGTTATCGTATATGGGATACTAATAATGCATTAAAACTTAATGTAGATTCACAAACAGATTGTGTTACTGATAATTTACCACGATGTCCTGATTGTAAGAATTTAGCAAGACCAAATGTACTTATGTTTGGTGATTTTGGATTTTTTGGAGAAAGATTAGATGAACAAAATAATCATTATGGAAAATTTAAATCAAACATTGCCGAAATAAAGGCTAAATTATTAATTATTGAATTAGGAGCAGGTACAGCCGTTCCGACAGTTAGAATAGAAAGTGAAACAATGTTTACTAATCGCAAATGGAGAGCTGATTTAATTCGTATAAATCCATCTGCAGAACATTCAAAAATTAGTCCTTATTGTAGAAGTAAAGCTGATGGGCAAGCAATAGAAATAGCACTTGATGCATTGACAGCTTTGACATTAATTGATACAGCAATCAAGAAAAAATTGAAATAATAATTTTTTTGAACACAAATCATTTTTTTCATACCAATCTATAACAACTTCGAAATAATCAATGAAAATATATAATTAAATATATACAATATTTTTATTGATTTAAACAAAATATAATGTATTTGACTATTATGATCCATATTTTTTTATTAGATAAATAAATACATTTCAAAAATTGTTAATTTAAATTATTCATAAGAGAAAATTTGCTATTGAGATTATATTAGTTTACGATTGATCAAATTATTATTATTATTTTAGAAATCTATATATATAAAGAAGAATGTTTGTCTATCTGTTCGCTTATAACTCAATCCCAGTAAAAGCTAGCGTCACCAAACTTTGAGGGTGAGGGTGAGGGTGAGGGTGGGTGTGGGTGAAATCTCATCCAGATGTACTGTAATAGCTAAAATTACTGAACTTTTTACGGTGCTTTCCTGAGTCAAGAAGTGGTCTTGGAGAGTGGTATTACCATTAACGGGAGTAGAGAGGGGGTGTCTAGGTGAAATTTCATGAAGCCATATCGTAATGAAATTTACGTCAATTTTCTGGAAATTTAGCGAATTTGTTATGACTCTAAAATTAATCATTTCGTATCGATCATTCTTTGGTCTTAATGTGAAAACCGAAGGTTTCTAATCCATACATATAAAGAAGAATGTCTATCTGTTTGTCTATTCGCCGTTCATTCGGACATAATACGGGAAAATGTAATGAAAATTTACACAGAATACCCTCTCAACTAGAGCAAAGCAATAGGATAGTTTTCGACCCAAAATCAACTATATGAATGAAAATATCCATCAAATGAAGATGGAAACAAAAGAGATGAAATTTCATTTGTCATAACTCATAATCTATATATAAAAAGAAGGAATTGTGTATTTTTTTTCTATTTTTTATACATTCGGACACCGCACGAGCTAGCGGTGCAAAATTTTTCATAACATACTCTTAGGTCCCGAGGAGGATCGAGAGGGAGTTAGGATAACTGGAGGGAGAATTGGGGTGAACTTTCACACAGGTTATGATATGTTCCAGTTTTTACGTATCTTTCAGAAACTTCAGAGCATCTTCTGCCATTGTTAGGATATCCACCTCTTACTGTCACTTTTTTTGCATTGGATGTCAGTATAAAATTTGGCAATAGGCATGAGTTAAGTGAAAGACACTCACATTCCACACTACTTGCTGAATTATCCGATTTAAGAATGAACGTAATTGTATGCACGACGGGACATGCAGTAATAATAGATGAAAAGGTCACAAACAAGCCCTCTATATATCTTCTGTCGTTTTCGAACATGTTAAGTTTTCAGCATGGAGATTTCCCGAGCAACGCCGGATACTACCGATAGTTGATATATAAAGACAGCGTCAGAACATTCGTAGCTAGATTATTCTTAACTTCCTAGAAAATGGAGAAAGTCCTAATAGGAAGAAGACCGTTTGTTCTAAAGTCAAGTTGTTCACATGGTATTAAATGATTTTCTTCACCTCAAATTCGTATTCGATCAAGGAGCACTTTTTCAAAAAGTTAAAAATGTGTCGATAAGAGGAATATAGGCCTAGTCTGGTTACAACGTGAAATAATAGCTTTCAGTATATTCAACATGACAATTTTCGAAATTTCCGAGCTCGGTAGTAATCTTTAAAGTTCTCTAAATTTAGTCTCTATTTGAATATGATAAATTAATTCTAGGAACTTGAGCTAAAACTCTAAAATATTTATTAAGTGCATGTGTAATCTCCTGCTCATCAGATAAAATTCTTGTTCCTACACATCATTTTGTGAAGGACGGCGTTTTTGATTCGTAAATTTACGTAAGATGTGACTAGAAGGCACTTTTTTGCCTGTCACAAACATCTTGAATGGCGATTAAAAAACTTTTGTTTTTCTTTCTATCGAGTCAAACAATGTTTTAGAGCCGCGAGAGAACGTATATAATATTGATACCAATGAGCAATTGTTTTCTTTTTTTTTGTTCATTCATCCAGAAATCATCTAGAAATATAAGAATAGCTTCATAAATGAACCAATCTATGTGAGAAAAGAAGCCATTCGATATAAAATCAACAGTTTGAGAACACAAAACCATTGCCCAGTGATCGTTTGTACCATAGAATATTGTTCCATTCTAGACTCTATTTAAATTATTGAATATTAGGTCAACATGTCTATCTGATCTTTTAGAAAAATGAGAAGAGGTACGAATAAAAATGAACCCATTCATTTGAGATTGCATTGATATCACTTGTTAAAATAGTGTCTTTTACTAAAAAGGAGCATAAGCCGTTTAAATTTCCAATTTGTTCCTATGATCAATATAAATATGTTATCATTTGCATCTTCTTTAGATGCAGTCATAAAGATTTCCCTAATATGTGTGTGGGAGTGTAAGCTGATCAGTTGAGTCACCACCGTCAACTATTGCAAATCAAAAAAAGTTTTCATATTTATTCTCATTTCACTCTGAACTAGTCAATAGAAGCGTCGATCCAGTCGTCGGCTTACACCTCTGCCTTTTCCTCTCCTGTTATATATGAGTATATGTTGGAATTTTCTCTTTCCTCTCTTTCATCATGTTGGAGTGATTTTCCTTTCATCGTTCATCAATCATGGGATTTTTCCATCGCTTGATATATATATTACGATTGTTGTATATAGCGACATTTTTTTTTACATATGCTGATACTTATCTACGTACGGTAACGATTCAGATCTCACTAAACTGATTATTCTAATTTGTTCAGAAAGATCATAAACATCAATTCTTGTCGTTCTTAAATATTTTCCTATCATTATCATAATATATCTACTATGATTTGTACTCTTTTGATAAAAAGATATAAAGTGAACAACTTTAAAAATAAAATTTATTACAAACGAAGTATGTACACCCACAGTCTTGAACATTATACATGAAAATAATAAAAGGAATAAATTGATTAGATATATGACATGAGTTGTTCTTTCAATTAGTTAAAATACTATGGAGTGTATAATTAGAAAACCATTCTTCTAAAGTAGGCATCACTCTTGTTTGAATTTTTGTAGGAAACTTTCATTACACAAGGTTATCTAGTATTACTTCAAAAATTGTTTTTATCAATGAGGAAAGGTTATAGGAAGAAATGAGACATAATCAATATTTATGTTTAATAGCAGGCGTGCATATGATAATGACCAGTATTTGATAGACATGATATAGATAAGATATAAAGCTGATGTTTTATGTTTTCTCTCCTGTCGTTATAGAAATCATGTTTTTTTTTCTATTATTTATAAAAACTTTCCATCTGTTCAGAAAAAAACATGATCAATCTTGATATATAAATGTCTATGAAATCTTTCATATCATTTCATTCTTTTTGAATATTAATGTCTCGATTTCTTTGTTCGTTGGCATATTTAATATTATTTATCAATTGTTTGGATGCTGTTCGAATTCTTGGTATTTTTCCTGCTCATCAAAATAAATCTTTGGGTTATGTCAAATCCAATCCAAGTCGTGATTGGATAACTCAAAGTATAGCAATGTTTCGTGCAGCATTTGTCCTTGCTAATCGTTATGGAATAAATGTGGATGGTTATCCCATCAATCATACTATTCTTCAAATAACCGCTGATGGAACTGGTTTGACAGAATTTGAATTTGTCTGTCGATCAATTACTAATACAATTGAACCTGATATTTTAGGTATTGTCGGACCAACAAGTTCGACTAATCTACGTTTTCTTGGTCCGTTTGCTGCACATACAGGTTTACCACTTGTTTCTTATGCTGCAACTCACGCTGCACTTAACGATATATCTGCTTATGAAACATTCTATCGTACTGTTCCGTCAGATGTTCTTCTAGCTGAAGCTATCGTACAATTATTTAAATATTTTTCATGGACAACATGTATAATAATAATTGGAAAAGGTGATGATGGTTATGGTGGATTAGAAATCTTATCAGATATTTATTCGGTTAATTTGACAATTCAAGAACGATTAATATTTGATCCATTATCGGATAAATTTCATGCAAATTTAAAACAAACATTAGGAAAAAGTCATTCTCGTATTGTTTTAGTTTGGGCTAATCAAAGTTCATCGACGAGAATTATTCAACATGCACTTACAGAAAAACTTCTTGGTCAATCTTATATATGGTTAACGACAAATAAGGTAAGTCTAAAAATATTATTATGTCAAAACCTTGTTTATTTTTTACAGAATTTTCTCATACATTTCAAATAATTTCTAGACAAGAAAAGTTAATATTTATCTTTAAAATAAAATTTCTATCAATAATCACTACATGCTCTATCATTTTTTTTATTTGTAATTAGTATTGTATTACTACTATATTTAGATTGATTTCGATGTATTCGAACCAAGTAAATGGTCTTTGTTGGAAGGTATTCTTACTGTAGCACCTTTTATAAGTAATCAAAGTAGTTTTGGTGTTAATGAAACATTACAAAAAGAAGCTTTTAATGTTTGGCGTAATTCATTAGACGATAATGAATTTTTTACAGAAGATTTATCTGCGATAAGTCCATTTGCTATGTATACATTTGATGCTGCTTGGATTTTAATTCAAGCTTTAAATAAATCATCATTTGATCACACTTCACCATCAATGGAAGAATCAGTTCATTGTTTTGATAGTTCAATGAAAAATCATAATAAATATCATATGCATCTAAAAAATACTAGTTTTTCAGGTGTATCAGGATTTGTTAAATTTAAAAAAAATAAATCAAATGATCGTATTAATGGTAGTTTCTATGGTCTTTATAATGTACAATGGATTAGGCACAAAGATCGTATAATAAAAGAAGAACCAATATATGAACATGTATTGACATGGTATGAATCAAGTCATAGTTGGAATAATTGTACTAACGACATCAAGATTGATATCATCTGGCCAAGTAATACTTCCGACAAAGTGCCTACTGACTATCCTGAACTCGAAGGTTAGAAATGGAATTTAAGTAACATATAAAAATTTTTTTTATTAAAGGTCAATTTTTGCGAATTCTTGTTATTGAAGCACAACCATTTGTAATAGTACGTAATATATCGACTAAAAATGATGTTTTGGGGAACAAGGATAAAAGCGTTGAACGAGTTAATTTTAATTCTAATTTTCTTAAAACTACAGATCCAACTATCATTATTTGTGGATTTATTGTTGATTTAATTCTTGAACTAGAAAGGCGAATGCATTTTAATTATACTATTCATGTAGAAGATCCAAAAACAAATTATCATTCTCTAGTTGCATTAATAGCAAGTGATAATCGTCAATATGATATTATTTTATCTGATGTTCGAGTTACTTCAAGTCGTCTTTTAACAGTTGATTTTTCAACACCATATTATGAAAATACATTACGAATTATAACTCGACAAAATCCATATTCTTCATCAGTTAGTCTATCATCATATTTTAATCCATTTACATGGGATGTATGGGTTGCTATTTTAGCAGCTATTATGTATTCTGGTATTATTATTTATTTATTTGAACGCCAAAATATAAAAATCGATAAGAAAAAATGTAAAGCACAAGCTATATGTATTGGAATATGTCAAGCACTTAGTAGTATTATAATTATGACTGGTGATGTACGTTTAACAACAAATTCAAGTCGTTTGACAGTTTTAGCTTTATATGCATTAGGTATTATTCTTATTGCAACTTATACAGCTAATCTTTCATCTTTTCTAACATTAAATCGTGCTCAACCGCCTATATCCGGTATTGATGATATAAAAAATGGTCGTTTACCATTTACACGTATTGGTGTTGTCACTAATTCGGCTGTACTCGATTATTATATACAAAATATTTCTTCTAATTATCATTGTCTTTATACGACTGAAGAGATATACTTACGATTATTAGATAATACAATTGATGCAGCCATATGGGAATCATCTGTGCTTGAATATGCTGTTAATAATTATTATTGTAATGAATTAACTGTAGTTGGAGTTGGTTTTGTTAAATCATCATTTGCAGCTGTATTACCTAAAAATTGGCTATATAAAAAAGATCTGGATGTTCATCTATTATCTATGCGTGAATCAGAAAAACTTGATGCTTTAGAACATACATGGTTTGGAAATCATCATTGTCAATCGTCCTCAAAGAGTATGAATGGTATAGGTGATTCAAACATGACAACATTTTCACTTGATGTTTTAAGTGGACTCTTTCTTATATTCTTGATATTAACCATTATTGCTTTTGGATTTCATTTATGGTATTGTCGACTAACAGTTACTGCTGCTTTTTGGCAAACTATTATATATATAAAACAAATCATAAAATGATGAATTATATAGACAATATTATGAAATTTTAGTGTTAAACACGATCGCTTTCTCTTATTAGAAAAAAATAAAATATATTTAAACAGGAAATAGAATTTTTCCTTAATAACTTTCTATAATTATTTTTAAACTTCGTAGAATTATTTACAGATCAATTAATTTAAAAACAGTAGTGTAGAACTCGTTAATTTCATTCGAGTTTTCAACTATTCAACTATTACTATATAATAATTTAAAGGTGCTGTCTGTAGAATGCTAGAAATAATTCACCGAATTAGGATGCTACCTGCTTAATGTTGCAGCAATCTACAGGTAGTGATTCCTTGACACGCTCATGCAATCCGGTGCCTTTTGATCAGACATTTTTCTTTCCCTCAGACAGACAGACGTCTGCAGTTTACACTTTTGTGGCACCCTCACGCAGCGCAATGTCTCCTGATCATGCATTCATGGTATCTTATTATGTGTATAACTTCTAGTATCCTGAAGTTAGCGTCCTTAATCTAACATGTTGTAATAGTTGAATATTCGAATTTAAAAGTTGAATAGTTGAAACGACTTCACGAGCCTAACATGTATGGTGACTTGATAAGTGAACTCATTGCTTCTCATTGTTTAACTGTAGGTGAGTTTATGTGTTCTAGTTATTTTGCTTTCTATATACTTTGTATCAATACAAAAATTAATGCTTTTCAAGTGTTGGAAAATACGTACCTATCCGTAATAATAAAGCGTAGCTGCCTAAGAAAGTATTGAAAAGATTTGTCATATGGAATAATACCATTCACTTAGGTCTTTTCTTGTAAGAAAATCATGTACAACCAGGACTGTCACTTTAACTTTGAAAATACTTTGTTAAAGTACCCCACTTTACGACTTTGACTTTGATTTTTCAAAGTTTAAAGTGAGGTGTTCATACACCTTAAGATCCTCAAGTCCTACATAATCGTGCCATCCATAGGTCTTCAACTACTATGCTATGGGGGTACCTCTGGGTCCTCATCTACTATACTATGGGGCACCATTGGACCTTCAAGCGCTATACGATGGGGGTACCCTTGGGTTCTCATCAGCTATACTATGGGGGTACCCTTGGGTCCTGAAGTTAGGGATTGCGCTATATATTTATTCTGCTAGTAACTATGTACGTATCGTAGAATGCTGGTCGCTGCGTCCGCTTTTGTATAAATCGAGAAACGGCTTAATCAGATAGTAGGAAACTGTAACTCGCTTATTTCATGGACAACCATCGGAGATTCTATGAGAACTTTTGTAGAGCACCCTTGATAATCTCAAATTGGCCCGAATAACCCTGTGTTCCGTCTTTATCTTAATGGGGAAAAATCTCCTCGAAATCCGATTGGCTGAAACTCTTTTGTAACAGCCAATCAGATTTCGAGGTGCTTTTTCACCATCGAGATAAGGGCGCATCATAGGGTTATCTGGGCCAATTTGAGGTTATCAAGGGTGCTCTACAAAAGTCCTCATAGAATCTTCGACGGTTGTCCGCAAAATAAGCGAGCTACATTTTGCTGCTATCTGATTGGGCCGTTTCTCGACTTATACAAAAGCGGACGCAGCGACCAGCATTTTACGATACGCACTTAGTTACCAGCAGAATAAATATATGGCGCCATCCCGAACTTCAGGACCCAAGGGTACCCCCATAGTATAGCTGATGAGAACCCAAGGGTACCCCCATCGTATAACGCTTGAAGACCCAATGGTGCTTCATAGTATAGTAGATGAGGACCCAAAGGTACCCCCATAGCATAGTAGTTGAAGATCTATTGATGCCACGATTATGTAGGACTTGAGGATCTTAAGGTGTATGAACACCTCACTTTAAACTTTGAAAAATCAAAGTCAAAGTCGTAAAGTGGGGTACTTTAACTTTAACTTTTAAAGTAAAGTTAAAATGACAGTCCTAGTTTTAATATAACTAAATTTGTTATACAAATCGAGTCAGAACTTCTGGCTCATCCTTTATATATTCTATTTAAATCTAATCAATACATTTTTGCCTTACTTCAAAAATTGTTGAATTTATATTAGGAGATTTTTCGAAAAGAAATTCAACACACTAGAGCTATTGTGCAATTATTTACCGATAAAGTATTTTGCATCAACGTCTATAAAATTTGATTGCAGACACATAACTGATCACTTGGTGGCGGCAGGAAGCAAACTGATGTTAATTCAAATAATTTTTCCTTCATCCGAGCAAAAAAAACATTTTTCGTGAAAAAGCCTTTCTTTGATAAAAACACATCAAACTCAATATTTCACAAAACTGATTACAGATTTGGGTTCTTGGCCATCGATAACCTATAGCCAAGTGTCATTAGAACACGGAAAAGTCTAGTAGAAAAAAGCTCGTTTCTGATTGGCTAGGATAGATAAACAAACATACATACAATATTCAATTGTAAAAATCTTTCTTTCAGAAAAGGGAACACCCTTACTTCAAAATCTTCGTACTTACCCAATGCTTTTGGCTTTGTATGTTTTCCAATCTCCTAATTTGGAAATATCTATAACAACGATTCTAATGCATATACAGTTGTTAATTAAATCTTTCTCTTTCTAGCAGAATTTCGACTTTCAATATTCCAGAAAAGTTAACATTTCTGTAAAACTTTTTAATATAATGAAAACCTCTTAGACAAACGTTACTGCTTAATGAAATGATTATCTTATTGAATAATATTTATTCTTCATATTAGATAATTATATCATTTAGAATGTAGAAACTCTCGAAATCAGACTTTAACTGAGCATATTCCTAGTATTTATGCTCGGAAATCAATTTGGCATCATTTTAAATCCTTTTTCTCAAAAAGGACTTTTCAAATCAGAATATCAAGGTCTAACATTCAGAAAATTTCATTTCATTCACATGATAGTCGATGAAATTGTGATACGCTTCCGAAAACACTACTCTATATATGTCTAAACGAATGTTTTAAACAATCATTCGCCACTTGTTCAACAATTTGTCATTTTGTTGAATGAACACGTCCCAAACAATATATTTTCGAATGTTTCTGTAAACATGATTTTGTTCGAACATTTAATAATAAAAATAGCCATTCTATCCAACATAATCAATATCAAATAAGTATTGATAAAGAATAAATGTTTTCCATATGTGAATATTATTTTCAGTAAAAAAAATAACTTAAGTATAGTGTTTGATTGGTCTTCATTTTTTTTTCTTCCCTAAAACTCTTTGAATTTGTTAATTAGATTTTTCAAACAAGAAATTTTATTAGTTCTTATTCAATTCTAAATTTAATTCGGAACAGTTTATCAATATCGTCGGTGAAAAATAAGAAAAAGTACTAGAAATTATTCATACAACTGGATTTTGTGTTTTGATAAGAAATTAATGGCCTTGAATCAAATAAGCATGACAATAATCGCATTAACATCAATAGTTTGTTATGTTGTTTTGCCATGCAAAATATCATACATAATGCGTTTTTATATTAATATATTCTTTCATTTGGCTTGGGACAAATCCTACATTCAAATATTTATGTCTATTTTGAGATTATAATCGAATGATTTTTCTATGTTCTTCA
>JAJEKB010000040.1:197922-250131 GCA_022393335.1 Macrotrachela quadricornifera | reverse complement strand
AGCAGACGTTCTGGTGTCGATTAATTAGATCGACCCTCCCTCTAACACATTCAGCTATAATTTGGCTTGCAAAGAATTAATATGAACTAGTATAAGAAATTTTGATTTTAAAATCTTCTACAATGGAAGTGTTAAAAGTGATGTTTATTTTATTAGATTCTTACTAACTTAGGTGGAATATCAATGCTTTCTTGGACATCAACTGTTATATCTTTGACTGATGGAGACGGTTGGTTGATTCCCTAAATAGTTTAGATGTATATACATCGGATAATGTTTATATTATTAAAAATATATTTCTTACATTTTCATCAAATGCTAGAATAGTTCGAGGAACATAACCAACCAATGCTTCAGTACTAGTCGGCATGTTTTATATTGTCAGACAAAAAACAATATCACAACACAGTAAACAAAAAATGTTATAAGTTCGGTTTTCTTCTTGCGAAAATAAACATCATCATTAAAAGCAAGGCAAAATTTCAAAAATATAGATTTTTTTTCTTTTATTCTTTTTGTTTTGTATAGAAATGTCACTTATTCTTTAGTGTGTTGATCATCAATAAATTTAATGGAATTTTTATGTACGTCTATTATATTGTTGAAATATGATAGAAACGTTTTTTTTCGAACAGCATTCTGTTCTACATATATATTTATGAATGAAATTGAAAAATTTTTTTGAAAATGCTTTGAACGTACAATATGAATTAATTGATAAAACATGCCTAATAAAGAATCTTTTTGACAGAGTTTAGAGAATGTTTTGTTTATTATGAATTATTTCTCTCATAGTTCAATTGCTTTAGTCAACTGTAATAAATTTGAATATATTAGTTTTTTTTATAAACATCATGTCAATTTTTTAAATCTGTCAATAGTAATTAGCACATTTTCCTATCAATATTAAGCTCCATATAATAGGCAAAAATCTCCATCAAATTCGATACTTCCTGAATGTGAGAATAATAAATCCAAAAAATTATTTGAGAATTAATTTTAATTGTTTACAATACGTTTTTTTTTATCAGGTTATCAAGAACGTTATCCTTTAACACCATAAAACTTTTTTCAATGAAATAAAAGAAAATAAATGTCAACGTATATTTGACCTGAAGAAAAAAACCTATAAATTATCGGGTGTCTCAGGAATAATAAACTTCTCAGTATTTTACCAATATATCCATCAAACTTAATTCCTTCCTGGTTCTTTTTTTAAAAGATGGGCCCATAGATGCCCATCGCGGTGCGGTAGCCCTTCTCTACAGTTCGTCGTGCCACGGCAGCGGCAGACTCTCAGCTATGATGGACATCTCTGAATGGGTCTCTTCAAGCTCTGTAAGATGACACATTTTTTATATTTTTAAAAGCATCCATCTGTTTTTAATAGACACTGTGAACGAACAGTCCAAGATGAACAACTTTGTAAGATAATATCTTATCGAATTTTTTTGCCTGGACATTTTAATTAATCAATTAATGTAGAGTTTGATGTTAATTTTGCTCAGTTGACACACTGCGTAAATTTGCCCCGAGACACAATAGTTCAATGGACTTAAATTTGGGCTAATCGGTGGTCAATGATCTCTATCTATTGAACAATGGAAATTTATTTTAACACCATTTGTGTTAGGTGATGGATGCGAGGTGTCGCATCGTCCTGTTCAAATGGCCGACGTTCTCCAAAAGTCTTATTTTCATATTTAAGTGAAATTGGAAGAACTTTCTGGATATATTCAATAAGATTTATTGTTCCTTAGTTGAGAATGACTAATGGTATCACTTCTTTGGAACAAACATCCAGTCATAGTATAACCTTTTAAGGAAACTTTTGTTCCATTTTGATACCATCTTTTCTATCTCGACTAACGTCCCAAATATTTTTGTTTTAGGAATTGTATGTACCGTCAAGATCAAACATTTTTTCATCTGAAAGTAAAATGCGCATGGTATTCTCTGTTTTCGATAGTTCTTAACAACCCAATTAAGAGTTGTTTTTAATTTTTTGTGCTCATCGGTAAGTCTTGATTTAATTGTCATCTTGTGAACATAGAGTATTTCAAATAATCTTTCACTATTCGATGAACACTTGATTTAGATATGCCATAATCTTTAGCTAAACGTCGAACTGGTACTGTCTTCTTTTAATGAAGTTTGTACATAACTCTTTAGCTCGATCGTTTTGTGTGGACCACTCGATAGTGTTGACAGCTAGATAGAATTGATACCACAAATCATATTGCATCATCTTGTTATAGTAGTTAATTCTGATGAGCCATTTAACTCACGAAAGATCTTTACTTTTCATCTTATATTGACGATGAGATACTTTCGAATGAAATATAAAATATAGATTCTCCTAGAGAACAAAAGGACGAATCTTTTAAAAATAAAATTAAACTCGAACTAATTAATTTTAACAAAGATGTCAGCTAAATATTGAGAGATCCTTTATTCCTAGGACACCTGTTAATTAACATATTAATTGTTTTTTAATACAATATTTTTAATGAGAATAAATAAGTTTCAACAGTTCCAATTTTGGTAGGAAACAATCATAAACTTCTCGATAAAATATAGATGCAATCTAATGACTATTTCACTGAACTGCTATGAATTTTTATCGCATGCAATTTCGTTTACCATTGCATAAATGTTTCATTGTCAAATATAAGAAGAGGAAGAAAATCTTTATAAGAATGAAGAAAAAATAATTTTCTTTCTTTTGGACTGATAAACCGAAAAAATCTGAACTTCATTTGAATTATTAATAAATTTGATAGAATATATCAACAAATAAGGAAAAAAATCAGAAATAAAATATGATCCATTTAATTGAATATTTTGATGATTAACAAAATTTGTTTGTTACAATCAATCTGATAACTATGTTCCTGATTAGATTTCAATATGGTTGAATTTTTTCAATAGGATCGAGCTGGTCGCTTGAAATTGTTGACTTCATCAACACAAACTCAGTAGATGTCGACACAGAATTCAATCAATGAAAAAGTACCTTCTTTTATCTATCAATTAATATTATTACACACATGATTTTCTCATAAAGAGTAAATAGTTTGATGTTCTTGTATTTGAAATCATTATTTAACATGCTTGAAAGTAGGATATAATTATCTTAAAGAAGATAAAAAAAATGCAAATCTTATTTGAAAACCTTTTCCATTCATTGGCTGCTATCACCGATAGGAAAACTAAATCAGATATAGAGTTCGATTTTCAAATAAACTTCATATATTAAGATTTACTTTTATTGATACTTTATTTTTTTTAAGTAAGATGAGGCTATTACATAACAAAATCTTCACATTGTCAATTTGAAGTTTTCAATCGTTGTCCTTAAACATTGAGACCATGGAAATGAATAAATACGAGCAACAATACACCAACTTTAATATTGCAAAAAGTAATAAAAAAAACCGGCCGATTTAGTACCAATATGCTGAGTCTGTTCGACATAATACATTCATAATTCATTTGATTTAACTTACTCTTCTTTTTGTTTGCGAAAACAACAAATTAAGTAATTTCATATTCAATACTAATTTAATATGAATGATTGATATTATAAATATCTACTACACCTTCATCTATCGAAGAAATGATTAATAAACACAAGTTCAAACACGTCAAGAGAACACGAGTATGCTTATTATCAATTTTTAAAGAACAAAACAATTTCTTTTCTATTTAAAGAAAGAAATTATATTTGCTGACTTCATAAAAAAAATTAAAGTTAAGCACGAAATTAATGAATATTATATGAATGTAGCCTAATCAAGTTATTGTAATATTTTATCGAACTAACTTTGATTTATTTTAATAAAAATATTATATCATACAAAAAAATTCTGTATAAATTTCATTAATATTTTCTTTTATGTATAGAAATGAAGAAAAAAATCTTTTTCTTTTTTTAAAATTCTTATCTCATTTGCATTCAACAAAAAGAAAAAGAACATCACGTGTCCGTACAAACATCTACGTCATTTAGTTTAAATTACAGTTTATATTGAGTAAAATGAAAAAACCTTGTGGATGTTGATCATTTTCTCTTTTAATGGCGCAATTCATATACTTATTCTTTCTTTTTTTAAACATTGTTCTTTTAGAATATTTTATTTGTACTCAATGACTCTTATATATATAAGGAGAAAGCAATCAAATACTTTTTTTTAACATTCATACAAACAAATATTTCATTTACAATAAATTTTATTTGACAAAAAAAAATGTCGGCAAATACTGCTAATACTGATTCTGGATTAAGTGGACAACCTAGTGATAATATCGACAAGCAAAAAGGTCCTGCAAGTGGTAGCAATGTTGAATCACCAGGTGGTACTCTTGGTACAGCTACTCAACCTATAAAAAATGATAATAATTCATCAAATCAAGGTTCAACTGGTTCCAGTGGAAATAATAATAGTAATGCTCAACAACAAAGTTCCACTGGCAGTTCTCATTAAATCATTCGATAAACATTTAAATTTTGTAAATACTAATGTGTGTATTTAGTTAGAAAAATAACATAATACTGTGATGTATGAGTATATACACATCCGCTTTTTTGCTTTTTATAGTTACGAAATATTTGCACAATAAAAATGAGAATCTATTTCTAATTAAAATATGAATTTTTCTACTTAGTATTTCTCATATGAAATAACCTTGAAATTATCAAATGACATTATTATGGAAATCACTATATCAGTGACATGAATTCTGTATAGATGCCGCTTTCAATTTTTCTATTTTGATTTTCAATAATCAAATGTATATTTTCCATTAATGTAATTTTCAACATATAATGATAAATTTTATGCATATCACGTTTAAGAACTATTAAACTATTCTCGTGTGTATAATGTAGAAATAGATATTATTCTAATTCAATATTCAATTTAATGTATATTCTAAATCTATAAACTAATTTATTATACAATAATATTATTCATTTCAAAGACGCCTTTTAGAAAGCGCCTTTTTTTAATTGTTTTTATTGAATGAAAGTGATCTCAGCTTCCTCATAAGACCATCAGGCTCTAATAACAGCTTTCTCATCATGTGATGATGCTCACTTGTCAGTAATTTAGTCAACAATTATATTTATCAATTAGAAAATAGTTTTTACATAGACAGAGAATAGCCTATAACTGAATGTATTTATATGAATTTTCAAGGTTACAAGGACTTAGTATCGGATAGTATTTCTTGTAATAATAAACATATAATCATGAAAATGTAATCTAATAAATTATTTAATATACATTTTATATAAACCTAAACATAATATAAAGCAATAATATCCAATATACATCATCATAAACAATATAGATCGGTATCTAGTATTCTTTTGTTTATTCGCTTTAAATCAAAGACAGGCGCTCAAATGAATTTCTTCTATAATATTAATAAGAAAAAAAAAACCGAGATATATTTAACAAAATTTATTAAAATCTTATTCATTTTAATAATGCTCAATGTACACAAAAGATAGTGAAAATAATAAAAAAATCTCAAAAAAATCCTCATCATCATCATCAAGTCTTCATAGAGGAACACATGTAACAGCAATATATTTAAATTTATATGATTTAGGTGGATGTATAAATAATTGTGTTAATTCAATAGGTTTATCTTTTTATCATTGTGGTGTTCAAACACATTCAGCTGAATATGGGTAATATATAATATATTAATATATAAAAAAAATAATAAAAATTTCTTTGAGATATATGGGACATCCATATAAATTTACTGGTCTTTATAAAACATCTAAACATGATTCACGTTTTCATTTATATAAATTACGTAATTCAATTGAAATAGGATGGACATGGTTTAGTGAAAATGATATTGATCAAATTGTTAATGAACTTAAACCATTTTATATGGGTATTGATTATGATATTATAAATAAAAATTCAATTATTTTTGCTAAATATCTTCTTGAACAACTTTCAAATGATCCACAATTAAAACATCTTGAACCCATTAGAATTCTTCAATTTCCATCTTGTAAGATATTACATAGGACATTACAAATATTTTTTCAAAATAAATATAAATATAGATATTGATCGAGGTCGTCGTTTAACTAAAACTTTGAAATTTTTACAAATATTTGATAGAGAAAAAGATATTGCAGAAATAAATATTCTTTATTTTATTTATATGAAATATCAAGGAAATATAAAAGAATTATGTCAAATTCTTCAATGTGATACAATCGATAAAGTATTATGAAAATAAATAAATATTTAATATATTTGTTTTTTTTTCTTCTTATAATCTATTAGTTAAAACGATATATTAAATTAATTGAACAAGGTATACAAGAAAATAAACTTCCAATATTTTCAAATTATATTTCATTTGATATTAAAAAATCATATAATTATTTCTATATAATTAATGAAAATAAATCTAATAATGAACAATTAACATTAACTGAAATATTTCATCAATTTGATACAATTACATTACGTGGACGAACAAGTATTGATAAATATCTTAATATTCAAAATAATAAACATTATACATTATCTACAAAACAATATGAAATAAGTAAAATATTTAGTTTTTTTATTTTTCAAGAATCCATAAGCCATTCTTCTACCAATTCTATAGATAGAATTCTTCCTCATACTCATCAATCATCATTAGCTCAAGCTATATCTCAAAATCGAGAAGAAACGCCCTTAACATCACCATCTGGATCAAATATTTCACAATTAAAATCAACAAATCCAATATTTACCTATGAACAAATACATAGACATACAACAATTTCAATAGAAACTCTTCTTCATTTACAAGATAAATTAAATTCTGTATCAAATGATAATCATAATATATTTTCCTTAATTCCTAATCGACAATCAAAAAATTCATATTTATCACGTAAAAGAAAATTACCACGTGATCTTGAATTAACAAATAATTTATATAAAATAAAAAATGAAAATTTTCTTCGATATAATTATACAAATAATGCTAAAACTAAATTTCAATATATTAAATCAATTGAAAATATAAATATAATTAACAATATTGATTCAAATGTTTAAATTTAATAAAATATTTTCATTTTTTTTTTGTTTTGTTTTTAAATAATTAAATAAATTCTTATTCTATAATGATTGAATGACGAAATGTTATTTTAGACTGAATGTATCTGATAATTTGATATGCATACGTAACCATTGAACGTGGGTGTATATTACTCTTTTGAGATTTTATAATATCAATTCTATGCACGTAAAAATGATTAATAGTTGAAAGGATTAACTTTCTTCTACACTCATATATTTTGATTATATCATTAGAGAAAAAAAGAAATTTAGATTTACTGTCATACAAGAGAATATTATTATATTTTAATATGAGAAGATAATATTAATGATGACGAATATTCTTTTTTTTTTATACTCTAAAGATTGTACTTATATATAGTAAAAACAAGTTAGATCACCATTAGAATGGATTTATCTTTCTTTTTTTTTTGGTTCGATAGATCTCATGAGTACTATTAATGTCTTTATTATTATACTCTAGACAGATTAGAAATGTACTTGAGATAACTTATAATCGATGAATAATAAGAATCGATTCAGTTTTAACAAAGAAATTAATATATATATAATAATCTAAAAACAAAAAAAAAAAAAAGATTTTCTTTATTTCTATCGTTTGTATTTTTTTTTTATAAATATGTATGATATATGTTTTGACATTAATGTTTAGTGTACATGACGTGTCTCATTTACAGTGGTCGATATTGTCTGTACAATAGTGACAGTTAAATATACTTTCATTAACATAGAGAATACAATTGTTTTTGCGTGCTATTTCATGTCAGTTTTTTTTACTCATTCTGGTGTATATATATACATAACGAAGAAGCACTGATGTTGTTGCTGTTGTTGTTGTCGTCTTATTGACATAGAATGATTGTCGATTATTAAGTTGGTACATTTTGAGCGTGCGTATGAGCGTTTTATTTCTATTTGATTTCTCAAGTATTTATTAGTACTTAAAAATAGAATATCGAATTGTTGATGATAACTATAAATATGCTAAAAAGGTTATGAAGTTCCCTTTTTTTTTTAAAATGAATATTGATGAAGATTAATTATTTTTTATTGATTATATTGTCATAGAATAATTTTGATTTATAATGAATTGATTTTCGATGTATTACTATCTAAACTAAGAAATTATTTTTGAAGGGAAACTTTGAAGATTTTCTGGTATATATCCATTAATCTTATTGATAAGAGAATAATAAACATGTGTCAATGGATTTTCTCTTCTTCTTCTTCTTTTTTTGTGTGTCCTCTATGGATCATCTTTATTATTAAAAATAAATAATTCATTATAACGAATATATAAAAAAATAAAAATTAGTTTTAATAATATGGTATTTTAATCGATTAGAATTTGAAATAGATATTTATGTAATAATTAGTTATATATTAACAAATCTATTGAAATTGATTGTATATTCGATTTATTTTATTATAATATTATTTATTTAATGCGTATTTTCTTTTTTTTATTTTTATATGCATGAAATATGATCTAATTTCCTGGGGTGCGCATCAGCCATGTTTCCTGTTCGTCTATAGATTGTCTTTAAGCTGCTTAGGATGACTATAAAATAAGAAAAATATTTAATACCTTTTTCTTTTTTCTATGAATGAATAGATGTATTAAGTCGTTTTTCCGTTATTAGTTTTAAATATATTATTATTTACTAATAAATAAATAAATGTATTATGTTCAAAAAATTTTATAATAATATATATAAATAAATATTGTTTATTTTCTTGAATATCTTATAATCAATAATCATATTCATATTATTTATTTGTCATTCTTTTATTTATTCTTCTCGGTTTTCTTTTTTCTTTTTTTTTTCTTATTGACTGATCTGGTGTTTCTGTCAAAATAAATGACATAAAACAGAAATGACAATCATTTCACATTAGTAGTATATGAATATATGTGTTTACAGTGTGTTATCCATCGAATAATATTGTTTAATTAATATCATGATATACACATTATCAATGCATGATTGCTTTATCTTATAAATCTGATACTATTGCCTCTAGTTGTCCTTGTCTTTTTTTATTAAATCTAGATTGTTATTAATAGAAGGTATGTTATCTTCATTTATGTGTTTTTTATGATAAAAAAAAAAGTAAATTAATTAAATAATTTTCTTTATTATATCATAGGATAAAATATTGAAATTTAGTGACTTGTTTTTTTTTGTTGTTTCTTTGGTATATGTAAATATGCACATGTGTATGAGAGAATTTTCTTTCGTTGACACATGAGTAAATGATAGTGATCATTTCTGTTGGCGTATATATATATATTCTAGTTGATGATATTTTCTTTCATCTTTCTTATTGTCGTCTTGTACGATCTAAATTTAGTGGATGACAAGGATAAGAAAGACAAGAAAATAAATTGATTGCACATGTGCTAGTTTATGCCAAATAGGATGCAATAAGATATTTTCTCGTATTATTTATTATTATCGTCATATATAGATTTCTAAAGTCTGTTGATCAAAGTATATTGACATCGAAAAACAATAAAGTAAGTCTGGTAAATAAGATCATATTAATATGTTAGAAAAACAAAAATATATTTATGTGCATTTTATTCATTTCATTTGAGTTTTGAAAAGAAAATTATTTGTATTGTTGGTTGATTTACTTAAGTATATTCGGGTCAACTAATTGCCCTTAACAAAAAAACGACTAAATTGAAAATATGAGCTGCATATGGCAAACATGAATTGAGTTATTTAAATATTAAGGTATTGACATTGTATGTAAAATGTCCACAAGTCATAATTTCAACAGAAAATTTTCTTATTTTTTTTTCTACTCGTTAAATAGAACTGGTTGTGTGACTTTAGGAAAAAAAAAAAGTTATAAAATTTTCAAAAAAAATCCAGCAAAGATTAAAATTTTATGTTTATTTCTTTTTCTTTTAAAATTTGACAGACATTCTTTTTTTCTAAGGTAATATGACAATCTCTATTCAACTATAAGGACAAAATTTTAGATTATCAGCATCCTACACATATACTGTAAATACCTTCAAATTCGAATAAGTCAGTTGAGGGTCATCATTAACAGATTATACTTTTAACTTAATAGGCTTTTCTTTTTTTTTTTATTAAGACCAATAATTTAACCTAAATGTGGTTAAGTAAATTAACTGTTTTATTGTTAGAAATGATTATGAGAACATGTTGTATGTAATTTTTGTGATTATTTAACATAAAAAGAGATTAGTTACATTTCTTTTTTAGTCCATTTATAATTTTCAGGACAAATTTATAATAAAAAAAAAAGAGAAAGACAAAAAAATGAAACGTGATAAAGCTTCGATTAATTTTCTTTTCTTTCCTTCTTTCTATAAGAATTTGTCAGTTATGTATATATATATAATATTTAAAAAAAAAAAGCGCAGTCTTTTTCTTTTATTAAAAGTACTCAACTAAAAACGTCATTATCTTCTTGAAAGAAATCGAATATGACGCTTTTTTTTTTTTGTTTTTATTTAAAGTGTACTCGATCGTAATTGATCATTGTTGACAAATGAACAACTTTTGTTTGAATTGAAAATTATCTTTATTATTTTATCAAGGCAGATGATTTATTACTATTAGAAAATATTATTTTGTTAAGTGAGAACATCAAGCAAATAAAAATATTCTTGATAAGCCTATAGAACAGTTATTGATGTGAAAATGAGTAAGCTAGAAGGATGTTTTAAAGTATATTGCATATTTTATTTATAATATTTTATTAGATTTGATGGAGAAGGAAATGAGAAAATGCACAACCCTCCTTTTTTTTTTATGAGTATACAAGAAAATCTTTGTTTTATATGAGGCTTCTGTTTTTTTTCATCGACTTTTTTATTTGTTTTTGTTCTTATCAAATGCAATGCATCTATCGCATAATATTATAATCAATTCAAGTAATATGTATCCTTGAAAAAACATTTAACATTTGTAGTGTTTCATCTTGTTTTTGATTTAATCAGGTGAATATAAAACTTAGACTAAATAAAATAATACAGAAAAAAGAAAAATAATATCGCTTGCAAGAATATTTACTTTCAATAGAAGAAAAAAAAGAAGAGAGCAATCGATATAGTTCAAGTTATTCCAAACACAAATGTTTTTCTCTTCTTCTTTTTGATGAAGTATATTATTGAAAAATATTTATAAGTGTGTAGTTCATGACCACTATTGAGTGAGTTCGTCTAGGATAATCCATTTTCTTTTTCCGCTTTTTTCCTTTTGTTTTTTCTTGTTTTATGGTAGAAATTGATTAAATTAGAGTTCGCTTTCAGTATTGATTAGTGAGATAAGCATATATATGAGACAACAACAACAACAGCAAAAAAACTGTTTTAATAAGTAGAGAATCAAATTTAAATGAACAATTTTTGATAATAATCTATTTAACGTAGGAGGATGTTTATCTCATTTTCTTCATTTATAACAAATCAATTCATGAATATATATATAAATATATAGTAATTGACATTATAAATCTAAGAAATAAAAAGGCCATGTGTTTGATTATAATATTTTGCAAAAAAAATTATCTATTTTTTATTTTATTTTATCTTTATTTTTGACTAATATATTTTGCCATTATGTATTGATTGATGGTGATCGATCATTATTCAATGAATGATATATGGGGTATATGAATATTGTAAAAATTATTCATTCACTATTTAAGTAGTCACATCACGTTGTATTTTTTTTTCCTTTACTTCTCACGCAAATATTCTAAACATTAATATTTGTTTTATATGAAAATAAAAAACAACTAGATTTTTATCACAAGTAAGTAAATATTATTGAAGTTTTTCGAAGAATAAAAAAAATTTTCAAATTTTTTTAAAAATATAACGTAAATGAGAAATTTGAGGTGAAGAATTTTGATATGATTCCATCCGGATTAAATGTATCCGATTGAATGCTTGTCATCTAAGTATTATAAGATTATAAAAAAAAGAGAGACAAGTATTCGTTTTTTTTAATTAGATATCATCTTTATTATATATGTCATTTATATACTCAGTATTGTTAGTTTAATTCTATATATCTAATAGAATAATTTCTCTCTCTCTCTCTCTTTTTTTTTTGTTTTTATCTTCATTGATTCAGAAAAAATTTTATGTTAAATCTTCCGGATATTCAGTTCTTTACAATTTATTTTGTGAGATTCATTAATATTTGACAATCATATTTTGTTTAAACAGGAAATTTCGACAAATAATGTTCATCCGTTTTCTTTTAGATTAAAAAAAAAAACTCGTAAATAGTTGCCGATAACAATAAAAACTAACGTTTTCTTTTTAATTCAGATATAAACCCGTCCATATATATATATATATGTTAATATTATTACCTAATGTCGAATTTAATCAATGAAAATATAACATTAACAAATTCATATTGTCCTGCTATATTTGAAGATCTTTGTTGGCCTGAAACTCCTGCTAATAGTTCAGTGAATATATCATGTGCTGCATCAGATCTTCCAGGCATTGATACAGCAAGTTTGTATTAATATTTTTGTAAAATCTAAATGAAAAAAAAAAAAAAAAAAATTTTTTTTTAGAATATTTTATTCGAGAGTGTCTTCCATCAGGTAAATGGACCAATCTTAATTTGGCACCATGTATCCATCGTGATGTATTAGATTTATTAGCTGAATCTTATCGTGCACGATCACCTGAAGAAAGAAAAGTTTGTAAAATAAAATTAATTTATATAGAAAAAAAAAAAGGTTTTTTTCATTTGTTTTCAAAAGACTTTTCGTCGAATTCTTGAAATTCTTCGATATGTTGAATTAGCTGGTTTATCAATATCATTAACAAGTATTCTTATTTCACTTTTTATATTTTTTTCTTTTAAGTAAATTAAAAACAAAGAAAAAAACACTATAATTAAAATAAAACTTTTCTTTTTTTTCCTCAATAGATCATTATACTGTAGCCGAACAAAAATTCATATAAATCTCTTATTAGCTATTCTTATTCAAATTATTGCTCGGTTAATCACATATGGGTTTGTATATAAAGAAATTTCTATATATATATATATATATTATCTAATTAGAATTCAAATGATAAAATTAAATAATTCTCCAACAAATGAATGTAATGTTAATGGAAGTATTTCAGATTCAAGAATAAGTTTAATAAATGGTATTTGTCCATTATTTATAATATTTTTACAATTTGGTATAACAGCTATGTTTATGTGGATGCTTTGTGAAGGAATACATTTGAATAATGTTTTAACAGTTAGTGTTTTTAAAAATCATTTTAAAACATATTATTTTTATATACTTGGTTGGAGTAAGTTTTTTAAATTTATACAAAAAAAAAAAAAGAAGTTTTCTAATATTTATATATTTAGTTGTTCCATTTTGTTTAACATTAACTTGGAGTGTAGTTATGTTTGTTAAAGAACCTAATCGAAGGTAAATTTATTATAGAATTTTAAAAAAAATAAATAAATTTGATTTATTTTAGATGTTTTTATAATTATAATCATTTAAAATATTATTGGATTATTGATGGACCTCGATATGCAGTTATGATTGTAAATAGAATTTTTTTGAAAAAAAAAGTATTCTTATATATTTTTTTTTAATAGATAAATATTATTTTTTTATTGAATATTATTCGAGTTTTATTAGTTAAAATAAAAGAAGGTTCAGAAAAACAAGTTCGTGATGAGTAAGTTAATTAATTTAATTATATATATATATATATAAAATAAGAAATTTTATACTAGAAATAATCTATTAAATTCTAAGAGTTTAATGTCACGTATGAGAAAATTTTTATTTCGGTAAATTAAGCTCAAAATAATTTAATAATATTTGCTTTTTATTTTTATTAAAAAAATTTTTAAATAAGAATTTATTGTCTTTTTGTAGGAAACGTCGTGGTTCTATGAATTCAAAATTTGTTAGGTAAAAAGAACAAATCTTTTATTTGATCTTGTTTTTATTTTTTTTTAATATAGAAAAGCGGTTAAAGCGGCTATTTTCCTATTACCTTTATTAGGTATTACACATGTCCTCGAAACATTTATTGCAGCGAGTAATTAAAATATTTTTTCGAAAAAATTTTTAGTTTGTTTTTATTAAAAGATGACAAACGACTTAGTATATTTGCCTTATATTCCACATTAACTGTTTTGTTAATGACACTTCAAGGATTTTTTTGTTCATTACTTTATTGTTTTCTTAATAGCGAAGTAAATATATAGTTTTTTTTTTTTGTTTTAAAAAAGAAAATAATTTCTATAGGTTCGTGAAACAGTATCTCGACGTATTCAAACAACACAAATTTGGTATCGTTGGAAACAATGTTTAGGTGATAAAGATCAATATCGAAATGGAAAAATTCCTAATGAAAGTCGAACACGTTTAGATTTATGTTCACCAAATTCAGTTTCAGTTGTAAGTTTTATTAAGAAAGAAAAATAAACTATTATTATTATTATTTATTATAAAATAGAAAAAAAATTCAATTGAATTAGAAGAACGTCGATTAACAGCTGATACTGATGAAAATGTTCAAAAATAAAATAAATGAATTATTATTGTGAACAATTAGTTTTTATTTTTCTCTTCATTTTTATTTAATTATTGAAGAGTATAAATATGTATAAATTATTATTTATTGTTTTTTTGCATTGTCGATCAAAAAGAAATTTTTTTTTATAATATAATCACTTAAATGATGATTAGATATACAGTTACATATATATATATGAGAATTGTATTAATACAAGACATATGAATGCTTGTCGGAAAAAAAATTAATTAAATTTATTTAATTTCCTCGACTGAAAGGAGGGTCATACAAAAAAAAATAGTTTGTGTGTGCGTTTGTGTCAGGATCAAAAGAACATCGAGGCCAAAAAAACATCGTCTAAAAGGCTAATGGCCATTTGTCTTCCATATGCGCTTCTTGTTGGCACTGAAGTATAGCCGTTGATCAACAGCATTGTTGATTGTGATGGTACATGAATTGATGGTTTCATCATGGTATGTGATGAACACCATTGTTTATTGTGGAGGTATCTGAATTGATCAATGGAAGCGTATGGTAGTATTAACTTTGTTAGAAGGGTTGATTTCCTCGATTGAGGGGGCAATCATACGAAGAAAAGGGAAATGGATTTTTGTGTCTATTGCCTGTCACGGGACAAAGGCTCGATCTGAATCATATTTGTTTCATCGAAAATTGTCGAGGTCGAGGAATCCGAATCTGGCATTAATTTTTTTACGAAAAAATTTATTTTTTATAGGGTTCGATCAACAGGCTTTTGAGGCTGCAGAATCGAATGGTATCATTAGTCTTTTATTATCTAGCAAAAAAAATTGTTTTACCCCAAAAAAATGTTTTTTTTTCTAAAATAATGATTTTATTTATACAATTGACCAAAGCGCTTTCGAGGGCGAGGTATCAATTGGCGTGAATAGTTTTTCAAAAGATTTTAAATTTATCGTTTTTGAAAAAAAACACTGAAAAACAGGTAACACGCGTCGCTGTGACTCGTTTAACCCTCGACTGAATATAGTCTACGCATTCGATATTGAGAACTCTTGCTGAACAAATATAGGCATACAAAAAACTATGGATTATTATTGGAGACAACTTTCGTGTAAAAAGATTAACCCTTTCAATAATAGATAGGCTTTTTGTATGCATGTGTTTGTGTAACGATACTTCTAAATGTAGATTTTAATTAAGTGATAAATATTGAGTATATTGGATTCAGCCGAGGGTTAAGCGAATCGCAGGGACGAGCGTTATTTATTGATTATAGATATTTACATGTTAAATACCTTAATTCATCATAATTTTGATAAGATTTTGCATAGGTTTCAGTTATATCTAACTGTTAATAAATTTTATAATTAATTAATCTATGATTTTTATGAAATATTGATTTTAGATAAAAAAAAAAATATTATAGAATTTTTTTATAACATTTTTACTTGTTTTATTCAAGATTAATTTATATCTATATTGATATTAATCTTATAAATGAATATGCTTTATGATAAATAGGAAGTAATATATAATGAGAACATGTTTAACCACTTATCACTATTTTAGTGGAAAAAAAATCGTTAAAATTTTATCACGTATATGCTGTTAGGATTAATAGATGAAGTTCATTGATACATTTCTTCAGATTATTTTAAACTATAGTCAATTAAAAAGAAAGATTAGCCGTAACTTATAATGTTGTTATACAATATATTCACCTTGACTATTTTTGTTAGTATCATTAACTAGCGTCATCTTTATCATTAATAACTAAGATCGAATACTAAGTCAAAAAGGCTCATGTACTTCATACAGACAAGTTTAGCATAATCATAAATATAACTAACCTTAGTCTTAACGCAAATCTATGATTTTAGAAGGTATAAACTTTCACAAACCTCAATTATATAACAATATAAAATATTCCGTATTAGATAATTAATACCGCGCACCATCTATCTATTTTTTTAAAAATGGTCAATATAAATGAGATTAATTCTGAATATATATATGTATATAAATGTTAAAAGTTGATCCATTCTCAAAAAATTCGTTATGTAATGTAATTAGGAGTAACCACTAAAAAATAAGTGCATTTATTGCACAAGTCAGTAGATCAGATGTCGTACCTTTAATCTTTACAGGAATGGCTAGATTTACTTTATTTACTTGTTTTTCTATTGAGCAGTTTTCAAAGTAATAAGGAATATTTAATTAAATGTTTATTGATAGTAAATTATAGATCTTAATTTTAGAGTTCATTCCTCCATATTGTTATTGAATAACATTATGGAGTATAGAAAAAATATTTACCTGTTTTTGTATTTGTTCTGTAGTAAATAAACGTAAATATTTTTACTGTGTCTGATAAATTTGTGTAAGAATAATATGAAACAATGAGTTTAAAAATAACATTATAACTAAAGTTAAGATGTAGAATTTAGTATTAAAAGTGTTATATTACCGTGAAAATCGCTCGATACACAAAATATAAGTAAATGCGTCATTTCTTATGTTCGATAACAATAGTTGATTTTTTCCTTTATTATATTATTTGGTAGTAAGTAAAACATATTTAATTATAAAGTAGATTCATCATTAATATAACTTTCGTTATTGATAGCAATTCTACGAGAATCTCTTATATATATATATACGCATTCTGTTTAATATATTCAGAAAATTTCATGACATTTATTTGTATCTTTATCATAGTTAAATATGTAAGAAAAAAAAAGACTTAATTCGTATCATTCGTAAGAAAGTAACACATTAGGTGAAATTTAATAAATATTTATTTTATTCCTTTTTTTTATTAGATTGGAGAAAAATAGCAGATGTTCGTTCGTTTTATTCACTGTAAGTCAATTTTGTCATTTCTTTCTTATGTTAAATCAAATTCATTTTTGCGTACATATTAAGAGACAATAGAAAGTAATCGTAATTATAAATTTTTCATCTATTCGTCAAAATTAACTACGTAACTAACATAGAAAAACGAATATATGAAATTGAGAAGAATGATAAATTGATTTTGTATGAAATTTACTAACGACAAATACATTTGAAATCAAATGTCGATAGCGAAATTTCATTTATAATCTCGCACGAATTATCAGCTTTGAAAATTATATTTTAATTTAATTTTAAAGCGACGTATAAACTCGCGCTAATTTTTTTTTCCAATATTAATACAATAATTAATAATCGAAAATTTTAATAACGAATAAAACATGTCTTCTCATAAGAAGATTCGAACCTATACTATATGTGCTTATAACAGATGTACTATGTCTATGAATAGAGCAACAGATTTTTATTTCATTTTAAGAGAATAATAATCCATAGAAATAGATATGTATAAGTTTTCTTTTCTTTTCTTTTTAGATTATAATATTTCTCTTTTTCCTTTCTTCATATACGATTAAAATAACCTATTATCGATTTGTTTTTCCACATATATCTATCGATATTATTTCTTATAGATATTATAATAGAAATAAATATGACAATAATCTATTTTGAAAATATACCAAATGAAATATATTTATTAATATTTTCTTATTTAACAAAATTTGAATTACTTGAATCGTTTTTAAAATTAAATTCACGATTTAATATACTTTTATTAAAATATATTCATCATATTAATTTATCATCAATATTAAAAAAAAATGAAATAGAAAATTTTATAAATAATTATCTTCCTGTTATAAATTCTTATATTTATTCCATAACAATTGATAATTATCAAATTGGATATGATTTTATTGAAAAAACAAAAAATATTCAATTAAAAAATTTATCAAAAATCAAACTTATTGATAATGCAATTAATTTACAAGATGATTTATTAAAAAGATTTCAATTGAATACATTAAATATAGTAATTACATCATTAAATCAAGAAAAAAAATCTTATAAATTTTTCTCAACATCTTTAAAAAAATTAGAAATTGAATTTGAAATAGGAGAATATGCTAAAGAGTAATTGAAATATATATTTTTTACTTAAAACAAAAACAAAACTAATTTTTTTTTATTTTAGTTGTTTATTAAATGAATTTAATCTTTTATCGACATCAATTCTTGTTGATATTCGTATAGTATTACCAAAATTATCAGATTATTTTCAATTATTTAATTCTCAATTTTCTATACATATTGAAAAATTTTATGTTTCAATACTTTCAATTGATGAAATAGATTATAATAATTTAACAATATTTATACCTGATCTAATTGATTTTCAATTAGAAATTTGTCAAATATCATTTGATTTAATAAAATATCTTTTACCATTAAATAAAACAAATAATCTTCAACGATTAGCATTTATTGGTCAAACAACAACTATAAATGCTAAATTATGGAAAATTTTACTTGAAAAATATTCATCAATTAAACAATTTGATCTTTATATATCAAATACTAAACATATAAATTTATTTGATATACAAGAATGGAATAATGAATTTCCAAAATATTCAATTAAATATAATTTATTTAATAATTCATTTCAAATAAATTTATCGAAATTTGATATTATAAATCGAATTTATTTAAATGAATCAATAAATGAATTAAATCATATTAAATATTCAAATAAAATTTCACATTTAATTATACGTAGTCAATATTGGTGTTCATATTTTCCTTTATCATTTAATATTCAAAATCAACTTTTAACACATTTTAATTCTATTAGACGTTTATCAACAACATATAAACAATTAGAATATTTTCTTAAAACAAAATTTTTAAATCAAATTCAACAACTTGATATAGAATTTTCCGAAAAATATTGTTATATAAAAAATGAAATAGCTCAAGAATTTCTTAATTTAAAATCAATTTATTTATCATCAATGTATGATGGAATACATGAATTAAATCTTCATACAATTATTAAAGATATATTATTAAATAAATTTATAAATATTATTTATATACATATTGATTCTATTCAAATAAATGATGATAAACATGTTGAAAATACAATATTACAATGGTATTCTTCTCAAATAAATTTACCTACAATTAATTATATAGAAGGAAAATTTTTATCAATTCAATTTTAAATATTTTATTTTATTTATTTTTCTATTTTATAGATGAAGATTTTATTTTGTCTTATTGTACATAATTTTTTCTTTTCTTTAATCAAATAAAAAAAACAAAAAGCGGAGAGTTTTTACGAATTAAATATCATATTCATTTTTAATTTCACTATTCTCTAAACATAGATAAATTCAATAATCTATTTAAAATACTCAAATTATTATATGAATGTATTATAAAAAAAAATAATGTTCTTGTTCATTCAGTGATGATAAATATATAAAAATAATAAAATAATAAAATAAAAATTTTCGCATATATAAATCGATAATTTGAATGTATACCACCATTAGGTATAAATGTTGTAGTAGTAGTAGTAGCAGTAATAGTTGTTGTTGATTTACATCCATCTCTATCAATATAATCTCCCCAACAAGCTGCATATGCCATTTTATGTGCAATTGTATGTTGTTCCATAGTTCCAATAAATAAATGACTCCATGGTCCTTGAGCATATATAGGTACATCTTCACCACCATGTGTTTCACTTCTCATTGGTAAAGCTGTTGGTGATAAATATGTTGTTGAATTTGTATTGAGTGTAGAGAAATAACTTGAATTTCTTGGTGCATTAAAATTAGGTCCATTTCCATATGCAATTATATTAATAGGTAATCTATCAACATCACTAACATTTAATTGTTCTAATGAACCAAAACCTAAAATATTTGAACCACGTGATGAATATGCTCCAAATGTAAATACATGTGAATGATCAGCAGTAACAACAAGAAGTGTATCATCAAGAACACCACTATCTTTTAATAATTGTTTAGCTTTTCCAATAGCTGTATCAAATTGAACATATTCATCTAAAGCTTGTCTTGCACGTGTATCATGATGTCCATGATCAATTCTTCCACCTTCAATAAGAAGAAAAAATCTTTGATTTAATTTTAAAAAATGTTCAATAGCAAATAATGTCATTTCTGATAGACTTGGTTCATCACTTCCACTTGTTATTCTATCTGTATTATATTTCATATGATCATAATGAAATAATCCTAATATAGGTTTTGATGTACCTAAAACAATCTTATTCATTTCAGTTTTATTCCAAATAAATTCTCCATGCCAATATTCATCAATAAGTGATTTATTATCTGTACGAGAATTAAATATTGTTGAATTTTCAAAATCACGTACTGTATTTGGAAAAAAAAATCTTCGACCACCTCCAAATAATAAATCAATTGGTGGAGTACGTAACATAAGTTGATGAGCTATATCAATACAACCTTGTTCTGTTTGATTAGCACCAAAATATCTTGTATCATAACCTTCCCAATTACGTTCAGCTACATGAGCATATGCAGCAGCTGGTGTTGCATGAGTTATACGAGCTGTTGTTACAATACCAACTTTATTACCTTAATATAAAAATTTAAATTATATAAAAATTTTATTTCAAATAAAATTTCTTTTTTTTTACCAAGTTGTTGAGCCCAATCAAGAATACTTGTTACATTTGCACCAATTGAACTTGGACAATTACTTCGCTTTGCTCGTCCATCAAGACCAATTGTACCTAATTGGGCTTTAACTCCACATAAATAAGCTGTTGCTGTTGCTGCTGAATCTGGTGTTTGATGATCAATATTATATCTATATGATTATTATCAAATATATAAAGAAATCTAAATTAAAATAATATTAACATACGTTTTAGCTAAACCTAAATGTGAAAGTTGCTCCATTTCTGTAATAAAATCTTCTCCTAATTGTCCATTAACTTGTCCTTTTCGAATTCTTCCAGCAGTAACTGTTGATACACCCATTCCATCACCCAAAAACATAATAACATTTTGAGCTTTTCGAGTATTTTCACGTCTTTTTAATGCTTCTTCAATTGATATTCGACCTTGTTCTTTCCAAAATGAAGCATTTTTTTCAATTGACCAATCAACTCGACCACATTCAATAAATTTATTAATCAGGAAAATAAAAATAATAATTAATTGCAGGTATCCTTAATAAATAAATAAACATCAGCTTTTAAATATAAATACTAACATTATCTATTACATCTGTTTCTTTTTATTAAAAGAATAACAAAGAGAAAGAGAGAACAAAATGGCAGTTCGAGACAAAAGAAATCTTACTTAGTATAAGATTATTATCAGTTCTTAATAGATATATCTTTTTTTCGAAGGATATACTCAAGTAAAAGAAAAAGTATAATTCTATTGATGAAAGAAATAAATCAAATTGATAGTAAACATATTACTGAATAAGACTATGTTCTAATTTGTTTATAGATAAATTTATTAACCTAATTAATTGATAAATGTGAACTATAGTATTATAAAACTTACTTTTATTCATCATTTCAATACCGTCAATTCTGTATAAAAGAATTTTTCGAATAAATTTTGATTTTGTCAAATAACAATTAATAATAATATCCTTAAAAAACAATAAAACTTTCAATTGATTATAAAAGTAATAAATTAATACTTGAGTCTAGAAAAAAAATTGCGATTTATGGTGAAAAGACATATTTTATAAGTAAGTAAATACTCATTTGTATATATCACTTTTTCTCTTTTATATCATAAATGATAAGATTAAATTATCAGACTATCGGTTGCTCGTGATTTATTCTTCCATATACTCATGGAAAAGAAACAATATGAGAGAAAGAAAATGGACAAATTAACCAAGAATAGTTAATGGATTATATATGAACATAGGATTTTTTATTTACACAAGAGAAGGATAGAAAGTGATTGACCGTATTATTAAATGTATCATATATCCTATCATTACGTCGGAAATACGTCTGTATGAATAAAAAAAAACAAAAGAACTATAAAATACGAGAGAAAAAAAGAAGAAATAGCTAGAAACAGAAAACAAAAAATACTTTGACTAAAGAACAGATTGTCACATAAGTACATTTGTTTATATATAAAAGTATAATATAAGCATTGGTCATGCATGAGTTATATCAATGATATATAAATAGGCTACAATTGTTTACAATTGATAAATGATCGCTTCATTATTCTTTACGTAAGCTTTGTTTTGACAGAAACGGAAACAAAAATGACGAACTGACTTGAGAAAAAAATCTATAAAACTACATTGAGAAAATGAGCGTCTACTTTATAAAAGCTAATCTTTAGTACGCCTATTAATATTCCATAATATTGTCGTTTTCGTACAACTATTATTCTCCAATATTATTAGTATATCACGATATTAAGTACTTCACGTAACTCTTGCGTTCTTTACCAATTCTGTACCTTAATCGATATTCCTACCGCGGATCGTTGTCTAAGTAAAACAATTTCTACTGATGATTATCTGTTTAACGTTAAATAACAATGTAAAAGAAAAATGAATTGAAATTATACACAATCGACTCGGAACTAACATAATTCGGCTTCTAGGATTGAATTCTTAGGATTATATCAACCGTTAATCATTTTATTGATTTTTAGTATCATAACGGAGAAGGAAAAGAATAAAGGACAATTAAGATGTGTCTATGAATTCGGTATATAAAATTTAAATTGTAAACAGAATGAATGGATAGCTATATTTAGCAGGAGAGATAAATTGTACATGATATAAGGATTATGACAAGATATTATCTGGAATAGATCATAAACACCTAATCAAGGATGACAAGAATGAAACAAAAGTAAGCAAAAATTGTTATATTACTTCGTTAGTATAGATAGAAACTTTTTCACAAGTCTGAAAGAGTAAAAAAAAAGACGAAAAAACATAGAAAACGTCAAAGAAAATCGAACTAAAAATTTCTAATTCTTAGTAATCAATTTTTTAGAATGACACATGCTTACATGAGAGTTTATCAAAGTAGTAATATGAGACAAAAAGAAATGTTCTAATCATTATACGAGTAAATTGAAGTTTGAGATATAGTAGATTTAATTATATTAAAGATCAATGATATATCTTTCTCAATGAATGATATCAAGGTTTTATATTGTTTTGTTGATAAATGAATAGGTCATAGTTATCAGAAGCATGAGAGAAACTAGAGTTTATATCAAGCGAATCCATTAATTACAATAGAAAAGAAAAGAATAAACAAAAGTAACAAAAAAGTATAAATACGATGACTTTGAATTATTTTATTAAATAGAAAAGTTGAAGATTTGCAGAATTCGATTAATATGATTGTCACATATAATAGTATTGGATTATTTAAAGTTCAGTTTTTTCATATATTAATGAAAAAAAAGGAAAGAAAGAATTAAGTGAGAATGGCTCATGAAAAGTACATGAACATAGATACAAATATTTAAACATGTTATTACCTTTTCTCAACAATTATATTATATAGTAAGTGTATTCTTTCACTAGAAGATGTATCTTTGTCTTTTTCAAAATTTTTAAAAATATTAGTGTATGTGAATAAGCCGTTAGAAACTCTAACGTAAAAAAACTAAACTACTTTGACTAATATATGTAACAATGTATATAAGATTAAGAAAAAGTATCATCACGTTACATAAAATTATTATAAGCTGAAAGTTTTTTTCGATTAAAAATAGATCCGCTAGATAGCTCCTAAAAAAGTATGACATCTATACTATTATACGAAATGATACATCTACTATCATAAGTTTTAACTACTCTTAATCAACTTCATACATAGCAAGCTGTCTCAAAATATAGATTAAAATAACTAATGGTCTGAATATAGGCAATAAGATGTTTCACAAATGATAAATTTAAGCTTCTGATACTTAATTTTGAGTATTACACATTCAAACTATTTTGTTTTAAATATCATTTAATATTAACAATTACGTATTTTATCTTGCAACATATAAAAAAAGAACCTAAAAGTCAAAATGAATAAAAATGTATAAATTTTGATTCTAGAATTAGTTGAAAATACAATGAAATAAATCTTATCAGACATAATACATAGCCCTATGTCATAAAAATCGCGTTACTTTAGACAATCAATCAGCAACCTTTTTAACAAACTTCAAAAAAAGTTGGCTTTATTTATTAAAGGTTTTTCTTTTGTTTTAATTTAATTACAATTACTAGAATCGATTATCAAAAGTGTTATGATAATAATCGCGAATTTTAGCGGTTAATTGGACTAATAAACCACAATAAAATCATTGATTTTTACGCGGTTTTGATGGTATAAGAGAAGAACACTTGTCAAATAAAAAGATCAAACATGTGGTAGATAAAAATGGAAAAATTCAGACATATGATATATATAAGAAGAGCATATCAAACAAAAGATATAATAAAAACTAATTATCTTTCTCAATTAAAAACTCTAAATATAATCAAAAAACTAAATAATCTTAGAAATTTTTTATATTCTAGAATATACTATTTATAGATTAATATTTTTTCTTTTACGAAAGGCAGGAAACAAATAAAGAAAAAAAAAATAGAGGGTGAACAACGTCGTAAACTCATTTTCTCGTTGTTTGACAAGCTAATAAATCATTTCAGATTAACAACATACATAAATATAAGAATTAGAGAAATTCATGAAATATTATTTCTAAAATAAACAATCATATAAAACATTTTCTTTCTATATATCTGTCTATAGGGGTAAATAATGATGATAGAATACAAAAATCATTAATTGGAATGATTAACATGTCTTTAACACAAGAAGAACAAACTTGTTTTTCTTCAGGTATAATATAAAAATCTAAGAAATTCAATTTATTTATATTATATATATATAAATATTTTAGCTCGAAGAAAAAAGATAATATTTCCTGAAGTTAATAATGATAATCATAAAAAAAATCCTATTATTGTTAGTATACGTCTTATGTTTTTACGTATTGGTAAATTATTTTTCTTAAAATATTATATTTTAATAATATTAATCTCTAGGTGAAATTGATACATTAAATGAAAAATATCAAGCACAAGCATCAATTGAATCTCGTTGGTCAATTGAATTAGATAAAATTTTACCAAATTTATCAACAAATGAACAAAAATATTTAATTTATGGAAAATCAATTTCACTTATTAAATATTCCGAATATTATTGGCATCCACAATTATATATTGAAAATGCTTTAGGTGATTTAAAAGAACAAATAAGATATAGTGCAAAAAAATCTAAAAGAGATAATCAAATATATATATGTGAACATCGAGATATAAAAGGTTCATTTTGGGAAAAACTTGAATTACAATATTTTCCATCTGATATTCAACAATTATCAATATCAATTGGTTCATTACTTTATGATGATAAAGTTTTATTAATAGCTGATCCATATAATTTAAGTGGAATTAATCGTGAAGCATTTGTTGATCAACAAGAATGGTCATTATATGAACATGTTGATACAAAACAAAGATTTATTAAAGAATTTATTTTTCAAAATAAAGATGAAGAAGAATTAAAATTAAATATAAATGATGAACGAAAACGTTCATTTTTAACTGTTTCATGTCATGCAGGTAAATTTTAAAAATAAGAAAAAAAATATTTTTTTTATATTATCAATTAATTCTAAATAGCTCGACGTTCGGGATATTTCTATTGGAATGGTTATTGTCTTATTTGTCTTATAACCATATGTGCTTTTTGTACATTTTCTATTCCACCAAAGTAATAAAAGTTTGTTTTTTTTTTAAATTAAAAATATTCTATTATTAGTTATCCACAAAGTCGTCTACAAATAACAGTTACTCTTCTTTTAACATCAGTTACATTTCGTTGGACTGTTAATCGATCTTTAGTTCGTTTATTTTCATAAGAAAAAAAAAACAATATTTAATATATTTATAATTTTAGCCAACAATATCCTATTTAACAACATTAGATAAATATGCAATAATATCAATATTTATTCTTATTTTATTATGTATATGGCATGCAATTATTGCTGCTATTATATTTATTAATATGAATGAATCATCAATTGATTCAAAACATTTTTATATATGGATTGATCGATATTTATTTTTAATTTTTTTTATTTTCTATATTCTTATACATTTTATTATGATTATATGGCTTTATCAAGTTCCATTTCAATATCAAAGACAAATGAAAATGAAAGATATTCAATATCAACAACGATTAAAATTACAAAATATTATTATAAAACAATCATCAAATTTATTATATGAACAAATGGAAATTACAAATAATAAAGAAGCAAATTATTTTATTCAAGAACGAATTACATATCTTTAAGATTAACATTTAGGATATTAAATCATATCTTTATTTTGTATAAAATATTTACTGAGTAATATTTTATTTGAAAGAAAACAAAATATTTAAGCGATTTATAATATCATATTTTGGTATTGAAAAAAATGTTTTCGATTTTGTAGAAGTGACGATGAATGCCTAACTCTAGTAAACCTTATAATCCATTCAATTCTCTACAAAGTCTCCTATAACAATATTAGAATAAAATATGTTCTTATTAAAGAAAAATGATTTTCAAAACTCGTCTGTATCTAATGGCATTCTTTTTCGCTGATTTTGAATATTTTAGTTGGTTGTGAATTTGAAACGAAATAAAATGAATAGATTCATGAGTAATAAATAAGAGAATATTTTATTTTAATATTTTTATAGGAGAACTGAAAATTTTTTCGTAATCATATTTTTTCACGTGAAATCGAATGACATGATTTTTAACGAAAATTAGAATTTATTATGTTATCACCTAATAGCGTTGCATATTACTGTTACTTATGCATCTAATAATTGAATTGATAGATGAAAAGCTATTGTAACATAAGCAAGATTATTTGACATTAAAATTCAAGTAACGTTCATCGCACCGACTCGCTTTACTCTGAACTGAACTCATTCCATTCATTTTGAATATCACTGTCAGATAAAACGTTTATATTGATGATGCTACAGTTAGCTTGGACTTCAGTCTTCCATGTTTTATAATTTACAAAGCAAGATTATTAATCTCAAACTTGAAAAATATACAATACTTACCATTCTCTCATTATAGATCACATCATTTCGCTCTTATAATGTATTAATAAAGAGTTGAAATCAGTAGGATGATTAAAATTCGTGTAATTCTTTCGAAAAATATTCTACATTTCGTTGAAACCTTCAAGCAAAAAAAGCTAATATCAACCTCGTAAATCAATGATGAGTCACTTGTCTGCAACGTTTACCTAGGATCGCCATTCACGGTTAGACGACCTTTGACAATATTCACCTGGTTCAGTTCTTCTGAATGCTCTACAAACTACATGTTTGCCAAAATACATTTCCTTGGATGATAATATCTCAAAGGAGAATCTCGTTGCTCGTTGGCGACCTTCTCAGACGCCACTTACGACTAGTTGCTTCTATAGTTCGGTCTACTTCATTAATAGATCATCTTCTATTACTTAAAAATTAATTGACTCATGTTTAACTTATTGAAAAAAACTTGTCGTGTTTAGAACAGATGAATTCGGAATATGTAGTTTTAAAGACCATATTTTGTCGTGATTTGTTTCCTATGATTTTGGTCTTCCGAAAAATCGACATTGTAATAAAATTTCTCACTAAAACTCCTTTTTTCTAACGAAAAAAAAGCTTGAAAGTACCGCGAACTAACGTTCACTTAACTTTGATCAGAAGATAAAAATATCGAAAACAAAAATGAGGATAGGATGATATCTCGATCCATTCTTTTTCGTTATCAACAGTTATATGTTTTGTCATTCATATCATTTTTGTTTTCGATAATTATATTTTCAACATTTTTATCTTTGGGTATTTTCATTTTTGACCAAAGTAGGAGAGATCATCAATGACTTCTTCAATCCATAACACCTTCGTTCAAATTTTAACATTTTTTAAGGATATGTTTTTTTGATTTTTGATTCTGACACAAACATACAAACCCATTTTGTTTCATACGACTCTACTTACAGTCAAAGGAATAACAGTTGAGGACCTATGACTATTCCTATAGTTAGTAGTTGAGAATCCATGAATGTCTCTGCAGGACTGTCGTTAAGGAGCTAGCAATATCTTCAGAAAATAGCCCATAAGACGCTATGGATACCCTATAGTAGATATTCAATGTTCTTTTCGTCTTTGTCTATGCCACAAGACGATAAACTTATTTGATTTCATGACTTTCCCTTGAGTCGCAGAAATCGATACTGATCGCGATACAAACTTTATAAAAATATTTAGTGATCGATCGTTATCAAGTTGAATAATGGTGGTATTGATGGAAATTTATTTGGATTTAAGATATTGTATTGTAATGGATAATTATTATTCCTCGTCAGAACTGTGCCTAAACATTGTCAAAAGAAATACAGATACTGTTGATACATTTTGGTCAAATCAAAAAAGTCTTTCTCATAATTTCAGAAATTCTAAGTCTAACGAGAACGGACGAACTACACATATTATAAAAAATGGATGGGATCAATATTGCATAACAGAAATGATGTCTATATGCTGTCATCATATCATGAAAACAATGCTATAAAGGGTGGACCAGAAGTCCTGACACGATTTGTATAACTAATTGTTTTTTATTAAACATATGCTTACAAATGTGTTCCTATAATAACAAGCTACAGCGAAGGACACTCTACAAAATAGTCTATGACTAATCCTCTCTCATACATATAGTAAGAAAATCACAGGATTAGAAATATGCTTCACAAAAAAGAAAAACTAACCATGAACTCGATCTCGGTATTTTTATCTGAACTCCTATTTCTTAGATTTCCGAAAACAAATTCTTCTTGAAATAGAAACTTCATGAAATTCTGTAAAAAATCATACCTAAACTTTAATATCAGACCTTTAACCGAGAAAACTAAGCAAATTATATACGGTCCGTAAAATTGAAAGTTTTGTAAATTCGATATTTTTTCGACTCCAACTTTTTTGTTCTCCTATTATTTCCGTGAAAGAGTTTAGCAAAAGTGAAAATTCAGTTTGTACTTGGTACTTTTGAATGCATTTTTTCTCGTGATCTGTAAAAAACTTTTTTTTACAGTACATAGTGTGCTTCAGCATGATGTTTCAAAAATGGAAGACATCCGTTGCTGACAATGTGTCGAAACAAGAAATAAAAAATGTGATCAATTATAGGCTATTCTGTAGAGCGTCTTTAACTGCACCTTTTTATCATAAGGACATATTTGTAAGCATGTGTTTTAATATAAAAGAATTAACTATAAATATCGAGCCAGGACTTTTGGCCTACCCTCTATTCTGTATCATACTTTACTTTCACAAATCCTTGTTTCCACTAGAACACACTATCATCAAATAAAGCAGATTTAAACGAAATATGGATGTAAAAATTATATGTTAGTTTATTATAATAAGAATGTTGTTGATCTCACCAATCCCAGTAAGTCACATGAATAACATACTCATTTTGTTTCGTAAAAGTCACTGAATCGATTTGCATCTTAGTCATCGGTGCCATTAACACTTCTTGCTCATATGGATAGCCTGACAACTCTTGAAGTGACACCGTGCGCTTGGTAGTAGATTCCTTACATGTAAGAATAAAAAGAGTATTTCCGTCGATTTCATCTATAATCTCTCGACTCTTTGTAAGAGACCAAAACCTCTTCAATGATAAAGCGGATTTTCCTATTTTCTGCACGTACCAATCAATTTCCGCAGAATCTAATGTTGTCTTGGCATACAAAAGTTTACCATTGTAATTAGGTGCATGAATGCCATCGTAAATACCTTTAAATAAATTGCGAATAATTAGCAATGGTCCATGTAGTTCATCTTCCTGGAATGTTCTTGTATCAGATTCCTTGATAAGGGCTTCGTTCAATTTCTTGTAAAAACTTGTTTCCTCTGTATAAGCTTGAAATATCGGCTTCACAGAGTCATACAAGAACGCCGCATTGAAATAGCTAGTAATCAGATGTCTTTCATCTGGATCGATGAGTGTGGTTTGTATCCAATAAAGAACACAAGCTCGACGCTCTGTAACTCCATTTTTCTCGTAATATCCGCATTCCACAATGCGGTTCGTATTTACAATAGAACGCCAGATACCAAAGGCCTGTTCAATAAAAAATATGGGTTTTTCTGCGAAACGTAAGTTGTTAGGCGAACGGCGCAGTATATTTCGAATAGTAGCATTCAGAGCTACTTCATAAGCTGTCCTTCCGAATTTATTTTTAATAGTTCGTGAACAGCAGCGTGCAAGTAAAGCATTGATGATTTCAATATGTTGTTTAGTAACGGATTCATGGAGTACAGTTGTACATTTACCTTCCAACACACAAATTTCGTTAGATCGAAGGTCTTTGAGCAATCTTTGTACAGTAGAGAAATCACCCCGCTGACACGCTTCGAAAAGCGGTCGAGTCGAATGAATTCCCATGACAAATTAGTACTAATCTGAAATTGAAACAATTAATCACCCGAACAAAACAACAGAAAGAATAATAGTTCTCATAAAAATCAGTATCAACAATATCTTTTAGAATAGAATATGTGAAAAGACAAAAAGTTTATTTAATTAAAACACTGTACGGTTTAACATGACTATAAGTTTCAGAATACAGAGTATATACATAAAAAAATCTTATTTACAGATGCACGGAAAATGAACTTTACCAGTCCCAATAAAGCATATTTATTTCATATTTGTCTCGTTTTCTTTTCTTCACTGATACAACTTGCATGTATGTTAATGGTACTATTAAAACCTCGTCCTCATTAGGAAAGGCTGATAAACGGCCAATATCAAGGGTTCTACGGCATGATGGATCTCGAGCTCTAAGCACGATCAAAACATTATGCTCAAGACAAAGTGTTTGAGCTTTGTGTTTTGATGCTGAAGTTGACCAGAATGTTTTAGTTTTGATAGGACCTTTCCCTACATGTTCTTGGTACTTATAAATTTCATCTTTAGAATATTTCACTGCACGAAAAAGATTCTTTGTGCTATTCTCAGCATGTCGTGCATAATATGCACAGCGAAAAAAACTACGAGCAATAATGAGTGCTGGATGCAACTCTGGATAAATAATATTCTGATCGGTTGGTATAGCTGCAAGCTCTTTATTCAGTATTTTGTAAAACATTGACTCTTCCGTATAGGCTTTCAGAAGTGGTTCGGCAGAATTCATTTTGAAACCTTCTTGAAAATAGGCCATTATCATGTCTCGATGATCGTCATCTGTTAAGATTTCTTCTAACCATTTCAGAACACACTCTTGACGTTTCTTTATTGTTTCTTCGTTGTCATCACTACATTCAAAAAGACGACCAGGATTGAGTAAGTTTTTCCAGACTCCATCGAAATGATCACTGATCCATTCGCAGTCGTTAGAATAAGACTCAAATCGATTTATTTCTTGAGGACGTTTGAGAAGATTTTGAATTTGAGGTGTAGCTGCTTCTTCATATGCAGTGAGGTTGAACCTATTTCGCTTTGCACGCGCACAACATCGTTGAATCAATAATTGAACGATCTCTGTATGACCATAGTAGGATGCAGCATGTAGGGCGGTGCTTCCATTGGGTTCTAATCGGGAAATTTCGTGACTTTTCAAGGTTGAAAGTAGCTTTTTGACGATCTCGATATTGCCCATCTTACAGGCAATGTAGAACGGACTACAAGGTAATGCATTCATAGCCATCTCTAAATCAAGAGCATATAAAGAACTCCACCCAAAAATAATACGGGATTTTATGGTGAGATTTGCTCGCCAAAATCCACAAAAATGTCATGATAATAGTGAATCTGATATCACAACTTTTCAAACGCTGGAGGATGGGTCACGTATACATGTGTGATTCAGTCTTAAATAGTAAAAGATTTATTTCATCTGATTTTTAGTCATTTATTCTAGTTCACCTAGCCAACTAAAAATAATTAATCTACGTATAATATCAATTGATCAGAGAAAAAATGATTTAAAATCAGACAAAATAAATCACAAGTACATACATGATCCATCCTCAAAAGATTAAAGGAAGTTCTGACTCTATATTCTATATAACTTTAGTTTCTCATTCCGAAAAAAATCGTGAATTATGAAACAGAAATAGAATAACTTCGAACATCTATTTTCTGTGAAATATTTGCGACAAGAGCTTTTCTTATCTAACTACTTATTGAAAACGATTCCAGTAAACGAAAAATAATTTTTTTCATTCTACCGTCAGAGATTGCGATTCATATTAAATGTATTTAGCAAACATGCTTGTTCTAAGTAAGTTATTCAAAATGTACATACTTGCTTTTGAATGTAATGTAAATATCAAATGACTAAAGGCACATAGATCCAATCTGCGTCATACACAGTCACATATTTTATTAACAGGGTTAAAAACCATTTTATTTAAATAGAAACAAATAAAACATCATTCTCATAACGACTGCATTTTTTTTTCTTCTTCCTAAAAAAAATTGGGTCAATGCGAAACTTAAAAAGGTTTCGTAGATTAAAATGAAATCGAAACGTCTTTAAAGGTTTCTTTCTAACTACGAAACCTTTTCGAAATATTTTAAAAGCCTACGAGACCTATTTAAGGTTTCGTAAGTTTTTAGGATACATCGAAAAGGTTTCAATTTCGTTTTAATCTACAAAACCTTCTAAAATATCCCTTATTTTTGGTATTCCTATGGTGTTCTCTAAATATTAGGTCAATTGGTTGTAATAATTCGAAAAAATGTATTACTTTTAGTAGTCGAATTATTTTGATGAAAGACAATTCTTTCTCTTACGAGTCATGGGAAAGACCTATGATCTATATTGTTGGAGCTAAGTACTTAGATTGTTTTGACTGATATATTGAGCGTAGCTTCTTAAAAGAGGTACTTTTTAATCAAACTTGGTAATTTAAAAAAGCGACAGCTATTTAAATGCTTTGTTACTTTTCTTGTGTATTTAGGTAACAATTTAGACCAAATGGCAGTTACATTAAATTATTTTAAATAGCTGTAAGATATCTAGATTGCTATGATAAATTTAAATAGCCACGTACATGAGTAAATAGCTATGGCAATTTGGAATACCTGTAAGGCATCTAGATTGTTGTGATAGATTAAATAGTCATGTGAAAGATTAGATAGCTATGTAAATGTTTAAATAGCTGTGACAAGTTAAAATAGCTATAAGATCGGTAGATTCCTAGTATAGAATTAAATGGCTAATGCAAGTTTAAATAGCTACAAGATCTTTATATAGCTGTAATTGAATCAAATAGCTATGACAATGAAAAATAGTCAGGCTATCTAAATGATTCAACAAGATTATTTTCTAGTGCATCTATTGCTAATTATGTATAAAAAAGAAATTGTATGTCTTTTGAAAAAGAGCCATATTGAGGCTACATAAAAAGCACTAAAATGATTTTTACTACTCTGAGATATTTTCACAAGAACACGTATTGAATATATTTCTTCATTAAATGTTTAACCGTGAAAGTTTTTTTTGAAATTAAGTAATCAAATTTTGATGAAACTATCTTCGGTAATTCATAGATATTTGAGAATAACACAAATCTTTTTGACAAACATGTTTCATTACTTTACGTAGAAAACTAAAATTATTTTTTAAAAACAGAACACGAAAAGATTGATTTTACGAAAACTTCTTTCAAAATTCAAGGCTGTGTTCAGAAATTTAGCACGGTATAATTTACACGAAAACATGGATCAAGGCAAAGTGTAACATTACGACTTGCACATTCGTACTTCGATTTACATCTTGTGCGATTTAATTCATTCTGTGTATGAGCACAAACGTAACAGCGTCTTGTTGGATGTTGCTTGTTCTCGGTTGGAGGAATTAAAGATGGAAAATATCATGAAACTGACTGTGCTAGTGTAGGTTTATTTCACGGTCTTTTGGTCCTGATTAGATACCTCGAAAGATTTTCCCGTAGATTTTGTTCTAATAAGGAGCGAACATGAACTATTGGAAATTGAAGTTGTGTCGTTGTGATATTGCTATTTTTCTGGATTTTTATCTTATACAAGTGATAAGAATTTAGTATAGTTAAATCAAGTAAAAGCATGAATATTTTCAAATAATATTTCTTCGATCTTTTTCGAGGAACACAGTAAGTCGTTAACATTTGATCAATCATATCTGCCCCTCCACTTGGGTCGTCATATTCAAGAACACACGTTGGTTTCTCAACTTGAACATGTCTCTTGTGACTGATTGTCATAATGTTTTTATGGCATGTAGATAACATGTGAACATATTTCTCGTCGTACCATTTCAATGCTAAACGGTTATACTGATACCTATTACCATCAACTGTAGAACGTGCTACAACTAGCGTGAAAATGACATACTGAATAAAATAGAAAGAAACGATTCAATAGTAGTATAAATTTAGCAGCAGAATCACATTTAATATAGATAATAATGGCATTAATGCGAAGGAATATACATAACATGAACCATCTGGACTAGGACAATGAGCTCTGATCAGTGCGAGATGCTAGAATCAATACAGAGTATTCAAAGGAAATAGAATTACGAAATCGTAGTTGTTATTTTTCCTATAAAGATTACTTTGACTAGTATACTCGTCAACAACGATGAAAAGGGTTAACATGAAATAGAATTTTGAGAAACTTACTGGATATAAATAATTCGACAATGACAGCATGACTGCAATCCTTATTTGATATCTATTTACTTCTATTAGTTCTTCACTCAGATTCATCTTTCAAATGGATGTATGCGCTGATCGAATGAGCCATCGCCACCAGTGGCAACCGCAAAATTGCTAAAATATTTTAGTTGCCACTGCCGAAAGCGCTAATATTACTTTTCCTTCCTTGTTCTTTGCAGATTCTCTCAACTTCTTTAGATCCTCTTGAACCCAATCATAAAGGTCAAACCTGAAAATTAAATTCAACTATCGAACAATTGCATAATCGAAGTATTCGGAAGATGAGTCAAGCAAACTACGACGCCTTTCGATCATGCTTATTGATTTCATCAGATAGATTTGACTTTGTAACTTTTTAAGATACTCAGCAGCTTAAATACATTTTGATTGGTTCGTTTTCTCTTTGTGACGCCTGCCAGGAAGGTTTTTAACTTTCACAGGGCCTATGGCTTTCTATATGGATAGTCATAGGAGGCGACCCTGGGCTACTGGTAGCCACTTGTCTGGGCATGAGGCTAGCAATCTCTAACTGGACGTAAAACTCTATTGCTAACGAAAAGAAACATAATAGATGTGTAAATGCACGAAATTATGTCTTTTTTGGCGGGTGGAACGTAAGATCTTGTGTAAAACAATCAAAAAAGGAAATAATAGTTAAACAATTAAAAAAATATCGCATTCAAATAGCCGCACTAAGCGAAACGTGTATGTACGATTCCGGTATAAAATCAGTAAGCGACTACACTATGATCTATTCAGGCGCACCAAATGAAACGAAAACACGAAAAGCTCATGGAGTGGCAATCTGTCTGGATCAGATTGCCACAAAGGTTTGGAAGGATTCAGGCAGCGAATGGGCACCAATTAGCGAACGAATTGTCAAGATTCGGCTCTTCTGTGCACCAATCTACATCACTGTGATTGCAGTATATTCTCCTATAAATCCAGTGACCAACCATATGGGTGATGAATGTGACAAATTCTATAATAATTTACAGGATACATTAAACGAAGTGTCGACAAAAGACATGATCATCATAATAGGTGATCTAAATGCTCGAGTTGGCCAAAACCAACACAAACAACGACAACAACACGAAATCCGAAGCGGTGTCGGTCCATTCACAGTCGATAATGTAAATGAAAATGGAATAAGACTCACTGACTTCTGCGAAATGAATAATCTCATAATCTCGAACACGTTTTTCAAACATAAGTTAATGCATCAAACATCATGGATGCATCCACGAACAAAAAAATGGCATATGATAGATTACACACTAGTGAATAAAAAATTTCGATCAAGTGTTGAAGATGTTCGTATGCTTAGAGGGGCAGTGGGTTCTATAGGAACTGACCATCATCTAATGCGTGTCAAGATCAGGATTCACCTAAAGAGTAGAAGAAAAAATGTCAATCATAAGAAAACTTACGTTGATAGTAATAAGCTAAAAGATGACAAAATACTATCAGCGTTTAGAAATGATCTTCAAGATATTTTTAATACTACCGATGACACCACAGTTAGTCTTGATGAGAAATATGAATTATTTGTATCACACATAAAACAAACAGCTCAACATTATTTTCCTCTAGATAGAGATACCAATCGTAAAAGAAAGGAATGGTTGACAGATGACATCCTAAAAGTTATTGATGAAAAATCAAAAGCTTTTATCCAATGGCAAAATAATCGTGGCACAAGATTGGAATCTAAATATCATAAAAACTATAAACGCCTAAGTAAGACAGTCAAATCGATGACTGAACATAGACAAATAGAATATTGGGATGAAGTGTGTGAGGATATAGAAAAATCTATCAGGAATAACGATCCCGTAACGGCTTTTTCCATTATAAGACCTCTCAAAGATGGTGGTAAAAGAGACAACAATACACCAGTACAAGACAAAAGTGGTAAAGTACTGTTAAATCCAAAAGATGCATTGAACCGGTGGCGTGAATTCTTTCACGAAACTCTCAATGTAGATACATCAACTGATCAACATCTAATTGATCAAATTCAAATACCAACGCTAACACCAATTAAAGAGTATAGACAAAATATGCCTATCTCCATTCACGAAGTGAGAAACGCATTAAAACAAATGAAATTAAGAAAAGCTCCTGGTAGTGATGAAATCACTGTCGATATTTTAAAAGCTGGTGGTGAACCAGTGGTACAATGGCTTTTCAAATTCTTCACCGAGAAATGGGAGACCGAGCAAATGGTGAAAGAATGGAACTTGACTACTCTAATCAAATTATACAAAAATAAAGGTGATAGGAAAATATGCGATAACTACCGAGTTATCGCTCTATCAAACATAACTAGTAAAATATTTTCACGTGTTATACTAAATCGAATTCAAGATCTAATCAATTGTCAACTTCTGGAGATACAATCTGGTTTCAGAAGGAATCGATCAACCATGGATCAAATTTTCACTCTCAAGATGACAATGGAGAAAAGACGAGAATTTAACAAGCCACTATTTATGTGTTTTATAGACATAACCAAGGCTTATGATTCGGTTAATCGTGAACTTTTATGGAAAGTATGTCTTAGCTATGGCATAACTTCTAAACTAGTTAACTTATTCAAAATGCTATACAAAGATTCGATGGCAAAAGTAAAAATAAATGGCACATTGTCGGACAGTTTCGAGATGAATACCGGAGTTATGTAAGGAGGTATTCCTTCTCCATTATTATTCAATATCCTATTTGATCTTATCATAAGAAAAGTCATTGATGAAGCCGCTGTTTCGGGAGTCAAATTCTGCTACGGTAGCAATGATTTTTTTCATGGAAAAAACGAAAAATATGATGATTTTCATATCTTAGCGTTATTATACGCAGATGATTTGGTTATTACGTGTGAATCTATCTCTGATCCAGAAAAATGTGTTGGCTGATTTGAGAAAGTGACACAACAATATGGTTTGACTATGAATATTAAAAAAACTTGTGTTATGTCGTTAAAACAACTAAAAGAAGATCAACATAGAAAGGCTTTGATAGGACAAGACATCAATTATGACGATGATATAAATATTAATATTAGAAATCAGAAAATTGAATCAGTTGATTCTTTCACATATCTAGGTTGCACGATCACAAAAGATCAGCGACATGATACAGAAATATCGATACGCCTAACAAAAGCAACCAAAGCTTTTAATATGCTACGCCATATCATATGGCATAGAAAATCAGTTTCTATCACAGCAAGACTTCGAATTTTCAGAGCTTGTGTGTTACCAGTTTTACTCTACGGCAGTGAAACATGGTGTCTCACTATGAAACAGGAACAAAGAATCAGTACCTTCTACAATAAATGTTTACGGACAATCATAGGAGTAAACATATCAGATAAAATGCCTAATGAAGTACTACTAGAGATCACAGGACAACCACCAGTTGAAAATATCATACGAAGAAATCGATTAAGGTGGTTTGGGCATGTCAATCGAACCAGTAATCCTGATGGCTCAACATCGCTAATGAAAAAATCGATGTTTTCCTTTTTCTATAATGAAAAACGACCACGTAACATGGGAAGATTCAAAAGGTGGGAGGATAAGATCCTAAATGACTTAAACCGATTGCAGATATATAACTGGCGTAGATTAACACACGCCAGAAAAGAATGGCGTGAAATAATTAATAAAAATGTCTACACAAAGCCAGTAGCTGCAAATATCAAAGATATTGTTTTTCATCATAAACAAAAAGCAGCTCAGAGAAAGAGAATAGGTCTAGCTGCTTTTAACGGTTTCGTGAAATATAAAATAACGGAGGTGCTAGTCAAACAAAACAATCGGTACACATGTCCAGGATGCAGAATGATTTATAAACCACAGGGAATCACAAATCATGTGAAATCGTGCGTGGATGCAAGGACATGGTGTTTACAGAACAGAATTATATGATCAATTTGATGGTTTTACACCTGCTACAATTGAGTTAAAAACGGTATGATGACTATTATCTAAACTGTTCACACAGAGGATAATAGACTGATGAAAGTCTTTGCTCAGTTCTAGTAGCGATCAGCGTGGTGCTCGTCGAAAAAGACAATAGACTTTCTTTTTTTTTTTACCCTTTTCATTTTTTTTCCTTTCTATTTTTTTGTACTGTTTCTCACCCCACGCCGGTAACGGTAAGGGTCTATAAATAAATAAATTCTCTTTGTGAAGTGAGTTACATTTCTGTGGCTACCATGTTTGACTCACTTCATGTAATCTGAAATGATTAGAGGGATACTGAGCATTTTGTTTGTGGGTGGAAATCGAGTAGATAGCAGAATTTTGATAGTGAATAAAAAAATATTTTTATTAAAGAAAAAAACCGGTATTCAAAGAGATTACCAAGAACATGATTTAGTTTTATTTATTTTTATCGTATTCAGAAGTAACAGTATTAATGATTATTTAGAAACCACTTGTTTTGTAGTATTTTAATTGTTCCGATTGCCAACAATAAGCTGGTTTTTCCGATTGATGTTGCATTGAATGTTTCTTTCTATATTTGATAAAAAATTTTCTAATTAGTCGCAAGATATTGTTCGTGTGTGTAATGCCAAATGAGACATGTGTTCCATTTCTCATATTTTGCGTATTGCTGCTGAATGATTGTATCCTTAACTTCTTTTTTCATACCGTGCTCAATAATTGTTACTGTTCTTGATAGTTTTTGTTGTTCGACATGAGTTGATTTTTGGAATAACTGAGGTCGTATAGTAAAACTCATTTTCATTTTCAAGCAGCAGTAAAATGGATGAAAACGATAAGCCTGTATATTTTGCAAAGAATTCTTGAAACTCAGTATAGATTTATTATGGTGGATAAATAGAAAAAAGAAGAAAAGATACTAGAGAACTTTCAAACGCAAAATTAACCCATTATAAAGTTATATGAGTTTTACGGAAAGGCATTCTTCATTAAAAACATCTGATGTTCATGAGTATCATATTGCACGACGAAGCATACTCTCCATAACGCATTTAAAAACCTGACATAGATGATTCCATCTAAAGGCAAAGATGGGTAACTTCACTCGGATTTTCTAAAGTTTCAATTTAACTCTACTGTGAATCATTCCAATCCCACACAACTTTACTCCAACGCTACCTATCAATTACAATCTTGCAGCATGTAATAGTAACGTGCAAATTATTCCTCAAAATTTTCAAATGATTCGATAATGTTTGTAGAAAGTCGATTCCTTAATTTATGTTAAAAAGCAAAAAATGAATAATCGGTAGTTGCAGAAAACTCGAATTATAAAATATAACGCCAAGCAACATGTTTATCACCCAAATTACGAATTTGTTCCTCAGACATACTCTCATAACCCCATTTTCGTCTTTCTTCGACGCTTCCCAATCCGAATAAATCTACTGGAGCGATTGCATTTGTCGTTGCATTAGTCGCAATAACACTATACAAACGATCACGTCGTTGATTTTCTCGTCGAAGGCAGAAAACCAGAATAATAGTACAAATGATAGACATTGTACAAAGGCCAAGATTGATGGCATGGCCAAGAATAAAACGAGGTTCATCCTGAGATCGATAAATTTGGCCACTAATAGCACCTCCACAGTTGCCTGCAGATATCATGAATGCCATTGCTGTAGCACGTTTTATTTGAGGACTAATATTACATGAAAGAAAGGTAACACACATACTCAAACATGGTGCATTGCTGCCCGTCGTAAGGAAAACAGCAAAATATTTCACATTTGAATCATGTACGAGTATAAGAATTATATAACCAATAATAGTTACTATTAACCAGAAAAAAATAAATATTCCACGTCGAGCATATTTGTCTGAAAAATAAGCAGTGCTCATTGTTGTAATAAAAGCAAAAGCGTATGGTGGAGCAGTTAGAAGTTGAGCTTTATAACTAATGAAACCTAAGTTCTGAATAATGGTCGGCAAAAAGAAAGCAAGAGAATAGGTTGTTATAGTGATGCCGATATAGCATAATGACCAAACATATAACTTCCAATCTAAGAATGCCTTACCAACTTGTTTCCAACTGAATTGTTCACTGCCATCCGATCCAGCATCTGTACGAAGCCGGGCAAGAACACGATCGGATTCGTATTCATTGAGAAATTTAGGTCGATCCAACGGAAAGTCATAAATAAAACAAAAGGAAATTGCTCCAACAACGACTGTGACTATGCCTTCAATATGAAATATCCAACGCCAGCCGTTTAGACCCCCTAAACCATCCATATAATTGATTCCATAAGCGAGTACACCGCCAAAAGCTCCAGCTAGTGTAGTAGCAGAAAGAAGAATACTGATACGCCATGAAAGTTCTCGTCTTTTATACCAGCTCGACAAATAAAAGGTAACACCTAAAATACAGATATTTTTTTAAGTCATCATTCGATTGATATTTACCTGGAAATAGACCTGCTTCAGAAGCACCCAATAGAAGTCGACAGATGAGAAGGCTACCATAAGAGTTGACAAGACCGATGAGAGTTGTAACAACGCCCCATGCGATCATGGTAAGTGGTAACCATCGGCTCGGTCGAAATTTCTTGAGAATTAAATTCGATGGGATTTCAAATATTACATATGTGACAAAGAATACGCTCAAACAAACATTGTATTGAGTGCTCGAAAGATGTAGGGACGTCATAAGACCATTTAGCTTGGCTTGAGGATTCAACGATTTATTTCTAATAATAATAAATCTACAATATGATCAAGGAGAAGAGAGAAGGAAAAGGGGAGGCGAATAACAACGGATAGAAGGACATAAAGGAAAGAAAGAAAAGACGGATTCTTTTTAACGAGCTCTTGACATTTGTCTTCTGCTCTTTATTGATTTAATTGTTTAGTTTTCATTTAAATGTATGTTTGTTAATATTCTCTTTAAATTTTCAGATGTTGTATTATCTTGGTAAATTTCTGCTCGAGATATTGCTTTATTTAATATTTCTTTTGCATAATTCTTGATCATTGGGATTTTGGTTCTTTGATGGATATATTCTGTTGATGTGTATATTGGAAGACCCAATGCTGCTCTTAAGGCTTTATTTTGTAGTATTTGCATTCTCTTCCAGATTGAATTATCAGCTTTTAGGAGGATTGTACAACCATAAGTTATAATTGATCTAACTAAGGACTTGTATAGATTAATCATTATTTGTTCATTTGCATGAGGATTTAGCTTTGATAGATATCTTAGTAGACTTGTTCGTGTTGCAGTTTTTTCTTCTATATGGTGAACGTGGCTTCGCCATTTAAGTTGATGATCAAAAATTATACCTAGATATCTTGCAGATTTTTCCGGTTTTATTTCTGTTTCTTCTACTAAGATTGACATTTTATTTTTATATTTTTTCCTCGGATGAGGACTAAAATATACCAATTCGGTTTTAACCGGTTGAATTTGTAACTTCCATATGTTACACCATTTATAGAATTCGTTTGCTGACGTTTAGCTTGGCTTGACCAATATTAACACGATCCAGAAAGCTGAGTAAGTAGAGTAATGCCATGCCGAAAATGAGATGAAGATCGAGTTTACGAAGAAGTTTCTTATCGTCAGGATCGTCAGTTATTTCATTATTTGATATGTCATTAACATTCAATCTACGTTGCATTTTATTAGACTTAAGTTCATCAAGGCTCTTATTGTTGTCTCTCGAACAGCTGTCAATTTCTTCCATTGCTGTGTCATCGACAGTGACGATACTCATTGTATCTAATATACCTATAAAGAAGAATGTTTTTTATCTGTTCTTTATTCATATGGATCTTGTCGGAACCAGTGCGACCAAACTTCCCATATCCTCCTCATTTGTCCAGAAACAAATCGGGAGCTACTTTCGAATCCAAAATTTGTTTCCACAGAGTACTTAATAGCCAAATCACTGAAATACTACAGTAAATGTCCTATTCAAGAAGCTCGTGGGTTTGACCATTTTCTCAATAACTTGAGAACGAAAGGAAATAAAGATATGGGACATGAAGTATGTTAAAATCTGATTGGCCAGCGAGCTAAACAATCGAGTGTATTCATTGGGAAAGATTTTAGAAACTGTGTTGCAAAAGAATTTCCAACTGAACTTTGACTTACAATATTACTAGTCAATAGAAAAGTTTGTCCTTAAATCAATCACACAAACTCTTAGTTGTCCTGTTATTCTGTCCACAAAGCTTAAACCATACGTCTCAAATTAAAAAAATCTTTTAGCATAATCCTTACAAGATTAAAACGTGAAACACAGTGGAGCAGTCTTCATTCTAATAAAAAACTCGTATCATGCTGAACGCCATCCAGAAGATAAAAGGTGTCAGTGGCGTAAATACTGAGGGATGAGATATCTTGTCCTGAATCCCGAAAATTGTTCTGTTTTTCGCTCGATAAAAGCGAAAACAACCTGCTTTTACCTATGTTTTTGGGAAAGGTTTTCGTTAACTCATTTTCCAAATTGGGGTGATTACCAACTGTCAGTGAAAAAAGGAAATGTGGACACGAAAATCTTTCCTCTCCACTCATTTTTGAACAGTACTTGTACTCCTGAGATTTGTATATCGAAAATCTCTATCATGGTCTGTGGAGCTAGGTGAATTTAACTTTTTTCGCCATAAACTTTAATGGACATTTTCATTCATGTTTCACAAAATATTGCAAAGAGCAAAAATTTTTCATTTAGAAATGTCAAAATCTTTGAATATGCTTTGAAATGAAAAGTGTTATAAGCGCATTTTTCGACAATCAAGATCGTTAACTTATAGGAAATCATAAGGCTACTGTTTCACAATTTTCCCGTATAACGCCGGATGCTTCGGTTAATCTTCAATATTCTTGAGTAGGGGTACTACACTTCAGATTTAGTTCCGATCGAAGAGGCTGTTTGAACAGCTTCTTGGATATGATTTCATACCAGTGTACATAGCTCAAACGTGCTGGCCTATTTCTATTCTTAAATTTTATTTTGTCTTTTTGAGAGCTTTAAAAATCTTTTTTTTCGAAATAACGTTTTTCTGTTAGTGCAAAAATCAAAAGGTAGAGCCTACTTAACCATCTAACTGCGATAATCAAAAATGCGAAAAAATAATAAAAAATTTTTTTAATACAGGCTTCTCCGAATTTTCAAATATGTTACAAATTTTCTAGAAAATCCTCTATATTTTGATGTGTATTTCAAGATTTTGAAGACATATTTGCAAGAAAAATTTTTGATGTAAAAATTGCAAGAAAAACCAAACGGGAAAATCCTTTTCTGGCATTACAGTACCTTTGTTCTTTTTCGCTTTTCAACTTAACAATCATAATATATTATTGAGAATTGAATTCTACACCTGGAGCCACGAAAATAAATGTGTAGTAGACCAAGTCTTACTTTGGAAAAAATGTTTTTCCAAAATGCGTTTTCAAATACCACTATGTATTGGCTTTAAGCCTTTTTCTTCTGACCGAAAGGACCAAAAACCTGTAAAATATCGTGGAATCAAAGAGTACAAAATCCTCTATCTATTGATCGTCAATAATTTTGGCATAGGTCCTGATGAGCAAGGGCCAACGCAGATCGATTGAACAGTGCAGAAAATCGAAAACCACAGTTAGATGATGGAATAGATGTTTAGCTTCTGATTTTAATGTTAAAAAATAAAGACAGTAATTTCGTAGAGAAAAAATTTTTCTAGTAACGTTCTATAACTACGAAAATAGCAAAAAAAAAGTGGATCATTATTTCTGTGCCACTCGTTAAATCGATTCGAAAGCTGGCTATTTGTGTAAAAAAAAAACTTGCCGATTGTAAAAGAGAACTGATTATTGGGATTTTTATGCATAGGCATGCATACGTGTAAATATGTGTTAATCTTATATGTTCTCTTCCGTGTAAATATAGGCTTTTGCAGTATTGATTATATTATTTATAAATGTGTTATTTTTGGTTACTGTTATACAGAGCAATTGAAATCTATTTTTGTTCCTTTCTAATGTAAATGTAATGCGACGAAGTACTATTTATTTCTTTTCGTTTAGATAAGAACGAAAATAAATCATAATTCACATGGATATATTTCATACTCTTAGGAAATAAACTTTGATGATCCACCTATTATTTAAAAAAGAATAAGTTGATGAAGATAAGTGAAACAGTAAAGATACACAAAAAAAATTGAATGAAAGAGACTTTTAGGACATTCGGTATTGTGTGTTATTCAAAGAACAATTTTGTTCATTGATTTTTATTTTATTTTATTTTTGTTATTGAAATGCAATCATTAATATTTTGAATGAGAAATATTTATTTATTAATGTATGTAGATATTTTTTTCTTCAATTGTTCTTGTTTTCAAATCAATAATTTTTTATTAATTCATTTTGAATAGGAATACTTTATTCATATATTCAATGTTATAACATAAATAATAAACTTTATTAAATTCTGTCGAAATAGATTAAGATACAATTAATTATCTAATTAATATGTTGATAAACAATTTTTAGAAAATTTCAATTCTTTGAATAAATCTTTGTGGAAAACAATTAAATAAATAATAAAAATTTTAATTGATAACATTAACTAATTTATTATGAATATCGAAGAAAACCTTCCAACATATGAAATAAGCCATTAAAATGAATTTTAATATATACCTTTAACCTATTTGCAGTGATGTGAATATTGCCTCTTCATAATTCGTCAAAGGTCTCATTTCTTTATCTATGGTAACTGCAATACTTCAAAGCAGCTTTATTAACGTTTCTCTTATGAATATGAGCTACGATCATTCCTTTATCAGTGATAAAAAACATTAGCCCTTTTGGTCAATGTATGCCAGAGTTATTCGAATTTTTCTGCGATAAATGAGTTTTTGGACCACTCTTTAGTGTAACTCATCAGTGGGTCACATCACCTCAAACGGGTCATTTTTCCTTGATGTATTATCAGATGATGTTAGTGACGTACATCAGAACTCCGGATAGGATGTTTCACAGGACGCAAGGGGATCAACGCTGCAAAAAATGGAATCAAACGTTTTTTCACAATACTCTATGAATCAATTATTTTTTTTTCGTTAGAATTGTTTTTTTTTATGATATGAATAAATTCTTTTCAAAGCATGTAGCTTTAAAGGATAAAAGTATTGAGCACGACATAAAGATTGTAAATATCTTATCACAGACAAATGATATAATCTTGATTTTTTTAAAAAAAAAGTGTTATGAAAAGCTCTACAAAAACTGTAACGACAAATCGTAAAGCAGAGAAGACAAGCTACATTTTAAGTACTTTCAATAAAATTCATTTTGTGAAAAATAGAGCATAGTACTGTACAAACTCTCTATCATTTTTCTATGAAGATTAAATTATTTTATAATTCTACTGTTCAAAAGAGCATCAAACACCGTGGTATTTCTAGAAAATGATCTCTTAAAAACGAAAAAACATTTTTTGTGAAACTTTAAACCGTCTGTTATGTGATGTAGCGTTTCACACTCTTTCAAATAGTATAATTTATAAAATAATCTAATCTTCATAGAAAAATGATAGAGAGTTCACAAAATAAATTTTATTAGAAGTACTTAAAACGTACCCTGCTTCTCTGTTTTTCATTCCTATATACTCAATCTTTTTAAAACATGCATGAAACAAACTAATTCAATTTGAAACATTGTTCAATAAATTCTGTCCATTCCTGTACGATTGCCTCACATTATTTTATATCTAGTTTCAATAAAATTCAACATGTAGGGCTGAGATTTTTTTGTGAATATACTATAGACGATACATACAGAGTGTTCTAAAAGTCATGATCATTTAAGTTTTTTGTTTGATTTTATTTTATCACCTTATTTTTTTTTATGAATGATAGATGAATGCATCAAATTGTTTTTCAATACAAACAATCTTGAGGGTAATACGCTGTTCTTTGTAGATTATAGAGATTTTTATGGTACATCTTGTAGTATATTTTGTTTTTTTTTAAATAAAGCATAAAGGCTGATGAAAAGACGAAATAGTTTTACAAATGAAAAGTGCAAATGTGAAATAAACAGTCGTATATAAATTATAGAGCTTTTCATTCTATCTACTGATATATTTTTTGTTTTTTAATACAATGCATTAAGTACATAAAAATTGAAATACAATGCACTGCACTCGTTATTTTCTGGAAATAGGAGTCTATTTTTTTTTTGTATTTCGCTAGAAGATAACATCTTAGAACAATATTTATGAAATTTGTTCATATGAAAAACAATTTGATGCATTCATTTATCATTTATGCCGCCATGGTTGAGTGGTTACGTTGCTTGGCACGTATCCACAAGGTACTGTGTTCAAACCTCAGTAACATCATCCATGGAATGACCCTGGACAAGTCACTAACGGCTAAGTTGTCTAAAAATGATTCATCCACATGAGTCATCCGTGCTGATTATGTCTTTAGTCAGTATGTTGGACGGAAGAGGGTGCAGATACCGCCGTCTGTAAAAAAGAAAAGACGATAGAACCCGGCTGCATGTGGAAAAATTAGTAATAATAACCGCGGCCGGCCCCTAAGGGCGATAAGCCTATGGGACGTTATTATTATTATTATTATTTATCATTTACAAAAAAAAAATAAGGTGATGAAATTAAATAGAATAGTAAAGATAAACAAAAAACGTAAGTGATCATGATTTTTGGAACACCTTGTATAGTCTTGATGTAAGCCACATCTCCAGAGTTAACTTTTCAAGAAAGTTATACTTAGAACAAAATCGTCCGAAAAATTTTGTTCAATATAGTAAAAGAAATTATAAATGACAAGCTGTGAGGATGTCATTCAATCTAAAGATTGAATCGATTTACGTGACTAACTCTGAAGACGACGTGAAGATGAATGGTGATGATTTAATAAAAAGAAATCAGCATTATACGTATTACTGTATACAAAGATGAAGCTAAATAATGAACATGGAGGGTCACAAAGAGAAGCTGATGTAACTGACGAGATGATGAAACGAGAACAATATAATGAATGATGAATTAACACTCAGTTGACGTATAGTAGAACGAAAGAAAGATGACATGTGACATGCATAAATAGAATAAAAAGAAAGAAAAAAAATACATATGTGCAGGACAGAAAGAGGATGACGATATTCGTCATCGTCTAGCATAAAATCATCATTAATTCAAATAACAAAAGATAAATAATGGGCAATATTTATTGAAAATCCTCTTGTACCATTAATAAATGCATCAAAATATCTAGTCAAATCTGAAGATGAACGGTTCCGTCAAACATGTACAAAAGCATAAAAAAATCTTTTATCATTATTTGAAGACTGTCATTAATCATAACCTGATGACCTTCTAATATGTGCTTTATCCATCACCTGTATCAATAGTACCTGATTTACAAACAGGTACTGATTAAGATGAATTAACAAATATAAGTCATATTCAACAACATCAATCACAAAGACAATCATATTTTCATTATATTTTTAATTCATAACAAAATCAATTAATTTATCTTTTTCTAAATAATATTATTATCATTCAATTTAAATAGATTTTCTGTGCATAAAAATAATATTAAAAGATATTTAATAGAAAACAAAAATGATTTTCATTATATATCAATCATATTGATTATCTGAACTTAATGCTTTTATTATTATTGATTAGTTACCATGAAACAATAAAAATATTTTAATAAAAGAAGCATTTTTCCTATTAGATATAATATTTACTTGTTGTCATTGTCTATTACATACTGAAAAATCAAATCTTTCATCTGCAATTTCATTTTTACTTCGAGCTAATTAAAATACGACATATATTGAATTAAATGTAAAAATTATCGTTTTTTGATATGCAAATATTAAATTATATATCATTACAACATCAATCCAGTTCAAAACATCAGCAATTAATAATATCAATGTCATAATTACTTGGAATTTTTACAGTTGAAACATTTTAGAATATCATTTGTATCAGATACATTTGATTTTAATCAGTTATTTATTGATGAATTTAAATAAGCACTTCATAATACTATTTCAACATGTTTTTTTGAATATTGTTATTGTCAAATTTTGTTTCTTTATAGTTATAAATTTCATTTTCTATAAAATATAAACTAATTTAAAAATAATAAATAGTAGAAATATATCTGTACAATTTTACAAGGAAAAAATATATTTTTATTCTATGATAGGTCAAAGATAAGACAATATGTGATTATTTGCAAATAAATATTAATTCTACATCAAAACAAGTCAATCGATTACCTTTGCCTCTACACTTATAAATAAACAAATAATACATAGATCAAACTTTGTTCTGTTGCTTTTTGTATAGACAATCTTTGTATTTATTTTCCAACTGTATTTTTATCTGTTTACCTGTTTAATGTGTGCATCAGGCAAAACAAAACAAATTATAAGAGCATTTCACCATAAAGATAAGCTAATATTGAAATTTAACTGTTTTCACAGAGTTCCAGAGCTCATCAGTCTATTCTGTAGAAATGTACTTCATGCAATTGATTTCATTTTAAAAATCTAAAGTTTTATCTCGAACAAAAACGGAAGGAAAATTTTTTTTAATTTTGCGATTGTATTTATTCTAAAACACGTATTCAGCTTTGATCATTTGATCAAAATACACTTATCTCCGACACATTCATAGAAAACAGTTCTCCAACCAAAAAAAAAGAAGAAGAAACATTTTAATGATTAAGATTATAGGTTTATTTTCAGTGTGTATTCAGACAGCTTCTTTTTATAACCTAATTATCATAATTTGTTGAGAGTATGTTGTTGAAAGACACACAGAAATTGGACAAATTGTTTTTCATCTATTTCAGATTAGCTTTCATAAACAAATCTTTAAATATCTATGATATTTAGAGCAAACAGTAGGAAAAGACGAAAATGTACACTTATTTTCAATCTGTTATTAACTAGTTCTTATTATGAAATCTTTCTAAAAGATTTTCTTTATCACTGAAATATATATATATAGCAGAAAAAATTAGCACATTGAACTGTGTTGTTTATCATGTCTAACAAAGCTTTCTTTTGTGAAATACTAATTCAATAAATTATTTCAAATCGTTTCGTAAGTTGTATTCATAATAAGAAACATTTTTTCTAATATTTCGACCATTCCAGACTCAACTAAATTCTCATATCAATTGTCGTATATACATAATAACCATATTTCAAAAAAAACCGAAATTAATTCATAATTTTGTGCCGAATAAAAAACAAACTCTGTGTGAGTTTAATTTTGCTTGAGACATAATATATACTCTTCAATCGCATGACATTGAAATAAATCATTATCATTAAAAAATCAAAATTATTTTGAAAAACCGTTGAATTTATTTTCACTTGATTAAATGAAAAGCGAGACAATAACTGAAGCGTAGTTTTTTTCCTTCTAACTTGTCAATACCTAATGCGCTCCCTTGATATGTTAATATCCCATAAGTTATTTGTATATATGAATAATAAAGCCTTGTCAGGTATTGATGTACATTTTTATTTGAATGGATAATTGATGCAGACCTATTTTTCTTTCTTTACCACATTCTTTGTACATTATTTTATGTGACAATGACGTAAAAGACGGAGCCTGGACCATTTCTATAGGCCTTTTTCTTATACAAATACATAGGTGCATACTTTGTATATTGCGGACTTTCATATGATTGTAATTGACTTATTTTTCTTAATTTTTTGAGAACAGGTCAAATATGTATGTTCGGAATGCATAATAAACAAAATATTTAATATAAACGAATAAAAGAATTGAAAACTTATTTCATAAATTATTTTGTTCAATCAAAAGAATTGTTGTAACTTTTCTATCATATATATATCAAATATAATTTTTATCATTTATCAAATGAATACTGCTATTTTGGATGAAACACGAACCTTGTATCATTTGTTTTTTCTTGTAAAAAGAATGATACAAATCATTTAATTTAACATGAGTTTATGGTATATTCCTTATCAACTTACATTTTTATATTCTGCCGTAATAAATAGATTGAAGATAAGATTTCGATACAGTTGACATTCGTTTATTTTTATGATACTTCGGACTACGAGTACAATCATTACTTTAGCATACTTGTCTTATTTTTTCTTCATGATTGGATGAATATTTATATTATTAATGCATCTTTTTTCTCTTATTCTGTCTCAAACAAAAAGTATATAAACATAGCCTTATTCAACAATCCCCTTGGTGAAACAACACTATTGATACACAATCAATAGAGCAATCATCATGCTTTCATCAGTACCGGTTGATGGTGCAAGCGGATCGAAGTATGATATTATTTATTTATAACTATTGATAATCATATTTCATTATTTTATAGAACTACATGGTCAATTGTAGCAATTGTTTGTTTTGGAGCGATAGTTCTCGTTGTTATTGCCATTGTCGTCCTCGCACTTATACCTCTTTATGTGAAAACAACAGACGTACAAGTTAACAACAATAATGGAAACAACAATAATGGTAATAACAATAATGGCAACAATAATGGTAACAACAATAACGGCAACAACAACAACAACGATAACCGTGACAACGCTAATGGTTCTAACACCAATACCAATAACAACAACACTAACAACAACAACGTTAATAACAATAATGGAAATAGTAATGGCAATACTACTACTACTGCAACGAGCAGCACTTCTAGTAGCAGCAGTACAACGAGCAGCACTCCTAGTAGCAGCAATACTACGAGCAGTATTACTTCGAGCAGCACTCCTAGTAGCAGCAATACTACGAGCAG
>JAJEKB010000040.1:137963-171686 GCA_022393335.1 Macrotrachela quadricornifera | reverse complement strand
ATGGTTTTTAATGTTTACAGCTCATTACAACGAAGAATGTTTCAATTTATTTCAGCTTTGACAATAATACATTAAAATTTTTCATGATTTTTTTTTGAAAGTTTTCTGATGTTTTAGAAGTTGTAAAACAAAATAGAAGAAATATGATGACTATTAGAGGATTCTTTATTCGACTCTCCTCTAAGTGAGAACTAACACGAATAAAGCATCTAAGAATGTAAGAGAAAGAGAACGAAAACAGAACAAAGAGAAGAAGAGAATACGAAAGACAGACAGAGAGAAAACAGATATAAATAAGTGAGACGATGTGAAGGTATGTGAACAACATATCTGTAACAATGACAGAGAATATATTAATAAGAAACTAAACAGACAAATTCTAAAATATTGATTGTAGATGTCGAAAATTCTCGCAATTATGGTACCTATTTAGGGCATACAAAAAGTAGTGAGTGTGGCACTTTAGTGCCGCATAGTAAAGTTAAAGAAACTTCGTTTCTATACAGTTTGATAGAGAAAAGAATGCTCTATTTCTCTATGCTATTTGATCATACATCAATTAATATCATAGTAATAAAATTTCGGTAAGAACGTTTTTTATTGTTGAAAATTAGCTGATAGTATTTAGATCATCATGAATATAGCATTAAAGAAAATGGAGCACTTTTGCCTTCTCCTTATTATCATATAATACGTTGTATTATGAAAACAAACATATGATGAGGTATTTGATTTTGTAGCAAAATCATTTTGAAAAAAAAATCATAATTTGTGAAAGAATTGATAACTGCAACTATAAGCAGTATTGCAGAGTTTGCGTTATTGCGGTGTTGCCTTTATCGTGCCCCTACTGTCATCGCAAACAACGCAATACTGCAAACACTAGAAACGTCTGAAACATTGCAGCCAACAGATGAAGCGTTTACATGATATACAGTATTATGCCACTTAGATAGTAAAATTATTATATAGATCTTATTACTATGTGGATTAGACTGTCATGATCATAAATAGTGTCTATCTTCGCTGATACTGGTTAAAAATACTGTTATGGTTGAATTTGCCGCAAAATCAAATTCCTCATGAACTCAAAACAAAATATACCACGAGATGCACCGTGAAAAGCTGTACAAATTATAAAGGATTGCTTATTCGATACTCACACTTTTTGGTTTCAAAGCAGACAAAGTCTTGAGCTACCAAATTTTGACGTTGCAAGAAACGAAATTGTTTTTTGGTAAAAGATCAATTTGTTTTTTACCTATCCCATCTTTTTATAAGTGGTCTGTATAAACTGTCGAACTTTTCACGCTGCATCTTGTGGTGTATTTTGCTCTTTAAATGTAACGTATAACGTGATAAAAAATATGAGATAGGAAAAACCGAATGTATCTTTTACTAAAATATAAGAAAGAGCACACTGAAAACAAAAAACGTTTTAGTCGAATCCTGTAGAGTTTCGTGGACGTCTAATATATTCCAAAGGTTACCGTAAAATTATACGAAATCTATAACAAGTTTACTGCTATGTAAAGTTCTGTATAAAACCTCTCTAAGTTCTAGAACTTAGGAAGGATTTCATGTAAATCCATTGTAAATGGATCAGAACTCAACGAAGTTTTTTACACCACTCTTCATGAGTTCTGAAACTAAAAAAGGTTTTGTATCAAACCTTATATAAGTGATGCAGCGTTCAAAAGGTTCCATAGAAAACTCATTAGAAATGTGGCAGGATCGAGTAGTTTCATAATAAACATTTCAAGAAAATTGGAACAAAAATAGGTTATGTATCAGATCCGTTATGAGTTTTAGAACTAAAAAAGCTTTCGCATAATATTTTCAATACAGGTTGACGAGTAAAAAAGTGTCCTATTATGTTATTTTTATCCTGTAGAACATGAAAAAGTTTCGTATTAAAAAGACTTCGAAATACAGATTTAAATGAAAACATAGTTTTATGTAATATAGTGTCTAACTAGAAAAAGTGGAAATCCTCTTACTTGGCTCGAGCTATAATTGATAGTTTTTTTTAATTTTAGACCTCTAAATGAGATTAAATTTTTGTCAGACCTGGTTTGCGGATTAGGAGGAGGATGGAAGCGGATTTTTCCCACCAAAAATCGAAGATATGTTCCACTTTCGGACAAATTTGTATCCCCTCCCAATTTTTAAAAAACAATTGAGAGGCCTAGTTTGACAAGATTTTTTAGATTTGATCTCTGAACTGAGAAAACTCAAATTTAATATCGAGAGAGTTCGTTTTTTTCAGCCTATTTTAATCCGCAAATCATTAAAATACTCACAAAAAATGAATATAATCTTATTCGGAGAAAAGTTGCACATTGGTGTTACATTGAGTTTGAAACTAAGCCGATATTTGTAGCTCTCATAATAGTAGAGTCTTAGAGTTTCCCCTGAAAGCCATAAATTGAACGTGAATAAGTCCAAACTCAGATATGGTTCGACATGTTGAGTTGAAATTTTTACCAGAAATGTTTCTCACTAACGCCACTCATTCCTCAAAATTTCAGGTCAAACCGATCTTATTAAGTAGAAAAAAACATTTTAAAGAAGGGATCTGGATACAACTGAGTTCGCATAAATTAGAACAATTACCAGTATGAAGAACATATTCCATCAATGATGGTTGAAGAGTGAGACACTTCACATTCTGACAAATTCGAGACAAAATATCCAAACATAATGAATCAAATATCAGATCAGTTAATGAATTACTCTCATTGATCTATCGATTGAGTAAAAATAGTATCCTATCACGTCTTTCATTGACGCCCATAAAAGAATATGATACCTCAATATTTTTCAATTAGAAAGAAAAATTTTCTGTTCTGACACATGCGGATTGAAAAATCCCTTGAAATAATATCAAGACAAAAAATTTATATTTATTTGAATTGTACTTAGTTTTCTGTCGAAGTGCAGATCATTAACATGAGCTACGATCAATAAGAAATTTGAGTACTCGATGATTGGCATCAACTACATAAAGATTTCCATCAAGATCAAATGATAAATCGATAGGTCTCCAAACTTGATCTAATTGAGAACCTGCACCACGACCACCGACAACGACACTGCCTGATGTAGCTCCAGGTGCCCATCGAATTATTCGATGATTATCAGTATCAGCCACATAAACATTACCCAATTGATCAACAATAGCACTATTTGGATATAATAATTGATCAAGGCCATCACCCGGAGTGCCACCAGCAACACGAACAATTTCTTTTGTTTCGAGATCTATTTTTAGAACTTGGTGCTTAACAATCTCGGCAGCATAAATAGATGGGTATAGATCAGCGCACGGTCTTACAATACCAGGAAGTCCTGCTGCAATTAGCTTTCCAGTCGTTTGACTAGTACTCCACTTAATCAATTCACCCTTTTCCATATCAGCTACATAAATTGATCCTCTTTCATCTTGTGCTATACCAGTGGCAGTTATATTTGTAAGAATGGAACGTCCACTTGGAGCATTCTGAAACCATTGTTGGACACGATGATTCATAAAATCACTAATATATATTGTTCCATTACGATCAACAACGACATCATCTGGATCATATAACTGATTATCATTGTGTCCCATTCCATTGCCACCTGCAACAAGCTGACCGGTTGAAGCTCCTCGATCCCATTTGACTATACGATTATTTCCAAAATCTGCTACATAAACTGCTTGATTATCATCAACGAAAATTCCGTTAGGAAGTGCTAACTGATTAAGTTCAGATCCTGAATCATTACCACCAGCAACAATAGCTCCATTTTGAGCCCAAGTTGCAGTTGCACAAATACCATCACCAGGTTTTGGAGGTCCTAAAATATCGATTATGACTGAAGAAATTTCACTGTATGTTTTTTTTTTCTTACCTGGTATTGGTGGACAAATTCTTTGTTGACTATTTGACAATGGATAACAAACAGGATGACTAAAACATCGAGGATGATCAACACATACATGACCAGGTTTATAACAATTATTAGTTTTACGTTCACATGCATTTAATTCCGAACAAGTGATCCAGAGATAACCACATACACCACTTGTATTATTTGTTGTCTTTTGAAAACATCCACATGCAGGATTACTTGAACATCTTTCATATTGAGATCTTTCAAAACAACCTTGACTATTCGTGACAACTATCGAATAAATAAATTAATATCTCAATCAATATAAAAAAAAATCAATAATCAAACCTGCAAAACTAAAATAGAAGATATCTAGATCTTGGAAAAATGAACAATAAACAATTACTTTGATATGATAATGATTATACAAAAATTTGCTATTGTCATCATTGCTTATCTAATGATTGTACTTTTTTTCTTTATAATAAATAAATCATGTCATTCGCACCTCTTTATAAATAAAACGTATATACTATTATATTGCCATTAATATAGAAATTTGATACTATCACTTGCCTAATCTCACCATTTGAATGTAAATGGTTATTCAAGAGATTAATATTTAATGAATGAAAAGTGAAACAAATTCTTTATCACAGAAGCAGTAAAACTAATCGAAAGATAAATCTATTTAATCAATGATCATAGATTTTACTAGTTTTTATATATGTTATAGGGACGAGTATTCTATATAATTATACATATTCGAATCATACGCTTTCTCATAAAAAATATGACTTTCTACAATACTCCTAAGCGAAGAAGGATGTCTCGACATGTCGGCAATTATTTCTGTATCGCAGGTTACAATTAGTATGTTTTATCTTAATCATCAGTAAGTAACGTTATGGATGATTGGTTTGTTTTATTATCATATTATTAGATCAACGTGAAAAAAATATTTTATTTTTAATTGATACAATAAAATTATCGATAAATAAACATGAGATAAAAGATTCATTTTCATTCTGTTCATCAGAGTTTTATTTAGTCAGAGAACAGTATTATTAGTTTCTTCATTAAAATGTCTTTATTTTTAGTCTTATTCGTTCTTGTAATAGCTTAATAGTAACAGAGTTTGCTTAAGTATATAGTTAGATAAGTTTGAGTAAATTGAGAATAATACTGCCAACATTTGATACCATGGGGACATGCGAATTATTTCGATTTTTAATCAGTTGTCTGACAAATATTAATGGGTTGGAATCGAAGCACGCTTAATAAATTTGTAAACAGGAACGATGCTATGAACGGCTCATGAAACTATCAACAGCAATCCACTCTTTTTCAAATGCTTCTTCTTCTTTGACTGTTCGGAATTCAGAACAGAAGCCTAAACAATGACAATAAGCTGTTTGCTCCTTTACACTCTCGAAATAAATGGTTCCATTAAAGATCAATAATTGAGTCAACAAATCCGATGGTATTGTGAAAGCAGCATTTACAATAGACTCGATCGTTGGAAGGATTGTTAAAGTTGGTGTATTGACAAAAATTGATTGCAATCGTTTAATGCGAGACAGTAATAGACGTAATGTGGTGCTTGATGGACTGTTGGCTGTGATATAGAGTTCTCAGGTACCCACATTTCTGTACTGATTGTATGCAGTACATCACAGTAAATGCAAAAGTTTTTCGAGAAGATTTTGACTTTTTTCAAAACGTTTAAAATATCAACTGAGAAAGTTAAGAACTTGAAGCACTTTGAAAATTATAAAAAAATTTCTATAGAAATTTTATGGAAAATATGTGCAACATAAGGTTGTAACGCCAATACTGAAGCATCCTTCTTTTATCAGTTTGGTTTGAATAGAGTAAGAGTATATGTTGTTCTTTTCGTCTGAATTCTTAATTTTCTCAATGGACAGTTTCAAAACTTTGAAATAAGACATGTCCTTACATCAAAATCTTCGTACTTACTAAAGGCTTTCGATTTTTTACATTGTTCGAACATTTAATAATAAAAGTAGTCATTCTATTCAACATAATCAATATCAAATAAGTATTGATAAAGAATAAATGTTTTCCATATGTGAATATGGTTTTCAGTAAAAAAAATAATTTAAACATAGTGTTTGATTGGTCTTCATTTTTTTTCTTACCTAAAACTCTATGAATTTGTTAATTAAATTTTTCAAATAAGAAATTTTATTAGTTCTTACTCAATTCTAGGTTTAATTCGGAACAGTTTTTCAATATGATCAGTGAAAAAATAAGAAAAAGTAATGCTACTGAAAATATGTTCCGCTTTTTTTGAAGTGCATAAATCACATTTCACAAAGTTATTCAAGTTCATTTTCACTAGAAATTATTCAATTCAACTGGGTTTTGCGTTTTAATAAAAAATTAGTAGCCTTGAATCAAATAAGCATGACAATAATCGCATTGACGTCAATAATTAGTCATATCTCTTTCATGCGAAATATCATACATAATGTGTTTCTATATTAATATATTCTTTTATTTGGTTTAAAACGAAAATCCTGCACCCAAATACCTATGTCTATTTTGAGATTATAATCGAATGATTTTTCTGTTCTTCATCGGAGTATAAATAGAGTGATTATATTCATTGATGTTTATACATTTGATTATTTGACAAAATACACGATCATGGTTTCTCTTTTAAATATTAGTATTTTTATCTTCTTAACAGTTGGTATTGTTCATATTCAAGGAGGTAAATATTGTGAAACTTCAATGATTTTCTTGATGATTTGGATTTATTTTGTCTTCTTTAGATTCATCTGAATCTAGTAGTTCGGATGATAACATTTGTGGTCGACGTAAAAGATATAATTCATGTGGTACGGTATGTCCACTAACTTGTAATGATCTTTATTATCCACGAGAACCGAGAGTGTGTACTCTTCAATGTGTAGTTGGTTGCTTCTGCAAAGATGGTTATTATCTAAAAGATGGTAAATGTCTTACACGAAAAGAATGCTGTTCAGGTCCATATGAATACTATAATGACAAATGTGGTAGTGCTTGTCCTAAAAATTGTCTTGATCAAGCAGAAAGACCATGTACAAGAGAATGTGTTCAAGGTTGTTTCTGTCAACCTGGATATATTCGCGAGAACAGAACTCCAAACAGCACGTGTATCGAGGAAAATAAATGTCCAAAATAATTGAATTGAATAAAAAACAATATTTTTTCTCTGTAAATATTTATTATTTTTTAAACAAGCAAAAAACTGACAAATAAATACTAATGGTTTTTATTCTTATCGTTGTAATGTTTTTTTTGATAGAAAAATAAATTATTTTATTCTCAATAAGTGAAATAAAAACTTAACTTTATTTGATATAGTTTTGCATCTATTTCTATCATTTGTCTAATTTAAGTCATATAACTCATCTTCTTATTTTATTATTTTTATATAAAATAAAACTTTATTGTACAAATATGATTTTAATTTCTTGAAAAGGTAGAAGAATGGACATATGGTCTTATGTCAGAAGTTAATGTAAAACTTAGATGAGTGACTTTGGAAGAGTGGAGAATGGAGAACCCTAACATTTCTAAGCAGTAGAGTTTTATTGGACAATGTTTCATACAAAGAAGATATGTTTGTTACTGCAAACATAAAATAATCAATCAATATTACTTGTGCATATTACTTGGTAATGTTAGTAGCATTTTAATTCCATCAACAATAAATTTTAAATTGACGGCTTCATAGAAATTGGTCAATTGGCGCATATTCACTGTATTATTACCGATGTATCTTCTATAATGTGACCAACCTGAGTACAATTTATATGTAGATTAAAAAGATTTTAATCTACTACATTGAAAATGGAAAATAATAAAATATATCTTAATACGTTCACTCTTCTCATATATTCTACATTAATATTCTCCAATGACAACTGGCGAAAGCTCAGCAAACTTTTACCAATACGCTCTCAGACTTTCGTCATTACTATTGTCTAATAAAAAATAAAATAAATTAAACAAACGCTATACAATTTGATGATTTATTGCTGTTAGAATTTTCCAGCTAAGTGGAATTAAGAGAGAGTGAGAAATAAACTTCACACTGGAGTTAGACTTAGCAAATTCTTCTTAGCCAGAATTGAAATATTATCTTTTATTTTATAGATCAATCTGCTGTAGATAACGATTAATCAATTATTATTCAAGAAAATCTACAAAAATATATTCATTATATATATATCTGTGCCAATTGTTCTCTGAAATAGTCAAATTCTTTTCTTCCTTTTTGTTTTTGATAGTCTTCTCATCTTTTTTACAAAATAAAATAAATAAGAATAAAGAAATATTTTGAAATGTTTACGATAGATCATATATACTCGTTAATTATCGTGCCATTTTCGGAAAAATATTGAGATTTTTTGTTTATTTTAATTGTCGATCAAATGAAATGATTAAGAAATCTGATTAAAGATACGTATTTAATTGAAAGTAAGAACAATTTGTATTTCATATAAGCCTTTATGATAATAGAATAATAGAAACTATTTTTAAAAATTGATTATATAGGCATACCTCTAAGAATTTGATATAAAACAAGATTTCATATTGACGATCAATCTTACAATTTTCCTTGTACTTGAATAAGGAACTATCAGATTGTGTATTAAAGATTTTTTTTGTCGATGGTTTCGATTGATTGATGACACAGATATTATTAGTGTTTATATCTTCTTTTTTTATTAATAGGTAAGAATAATTGCATATTCAATGACAATAAAGTACCAAAATGAATCATCTAGTTCATTTGTGTAAAAACATTACCCTAAATAAAATGTGAATATAATTCAGAAAGAACGAAAAGGAAAAAAAGGTAATAATAATGATTCGTCAACGTATGTAATCGATAAATGAGAGTAACATTACACATAGTATCTAGTATGATATATATTTCTATGATTAGAATATATTTCATATCAAACTATATATGAATATCATATTATTCATTAAATAAAATCACATAAATACTTATGAAATGAATATCATCAAATATTTGATTATGATCTTATTTTTTTATATTGATTTTCTACTTTTTAAACATTTTAAATTCGAATAATGTTGATACAGATACATATCATATTCATTAGAAACCTATAATACTAGATTGAAAAATATACTCAATACAATGCATATACGTTCAGTTCTCAAATACATCCGACAATTTTTTTAATATTAGAGATACATATTTTATAGAAATTTCATTACAAAACTCATCTTAAACTATGATGAAAATGAAGAACGTGAATCACCGTACTCATCACGTTGCGATGGACTCGTTTCACCATATCAATATAATACATAAAAATTTAAAATTCATATTCGATTGCCTTTATAAAGAAGATTTTTATTCTATAGAAAAGAATAAATATATTCAACCCATAAAAAAATCTAACTTTAGCATTTAAATTGTCTTTTTTATTCTTCATCACAAAATTCTTTAAGTTTGTTGATTAGATGTTACAAAAAACAATTTATTAATTCTAATTCAATTTTAAGTTAATTTTAAAATGTTTTTCAATATGATCGATGAAAAAATAAGAAAAAGTAATTCTACTGAAAATATATTCCGCTTTTTCTTAAGTGCATAAATCACATTTCACAAAGTTATTCAAGTTCATTTTCACTAGGAATTATTCATAAAACTGGGTTTTGCGTTTTAATAAGAAATTAATAGCTTTGAATCAAATAAGCATGACAATAATCGCATTGACGTCACTAATTGGTCATATCTCTTTCATGCGAAATATCATGTATAATGTGTTTCTATATTAAGACATTCTTTTATTTGGTTTAAAACAAAAATCCTGCACCCAAATACCTATGTCTATTTTGAGATTATAATCGAATGATTTTTCTATGTTCTTCATCGGAGTATAAATACAGTAATCATATTCATTGATGTTTATACATTTCATTATTCAACAAAATATACGATCATGGTTTCTCTTTTAAATATTAGTATTTTTATCTTCTTAACGGTTGGTATTGTTCATATTCAAGGAGGTAAATATTGTGAAACTTCAATGATTTTCTTGATTATTTTGTTTTCTTTAATTTCATCTGAATCTAAAGGTTCAAGCAACACAGCAGATATTGATTGTAGTCCTGATAAAGAATATAATTCATGTGGTTCACATTGTCCACTAACTTGTGATAATCTTTACTATCCACGAGAACCGAAGGCATGCATTTTATCATGTAATCCTGGTTGCTTCTGCAAAGATGGTTATTATCTAAAAGATGGTAAATGTCTTACAGCAAAAGAATGCTGCTCAGGAGCAAATGAATACTATAATGACAAATGTGGTAGTGCTTGTCCTAAAAATTGTCTTGATAAAGAAGTAAAACCATGTACAAAAGAATGTGTTCAAGGTTGTTTCTGTCAACCTGGATATATTCGTCTAAATAAAATTCCAAATAGTGCATGTATCAGCGAAGCTCTCTGTAAGAAATATCAAGGTTGAAGAAAAAAAAATATTTGTTACATTTAAAACAAGAAAAAAGGACAAATAAATAATGATATTTTTAATTATTGTAATTTTTTTTTCCATGAAAAAATAAATTATTTTAGTCTTATTTAAAAGACTTTTCATTTTTGAAACTATTAAATGGGATTAATATATGACATTCAGATATATAAATTAAATAAATTTTTATATAGTACAGTATTGTACTTATTTCTATAATTTTTATTAGAAAATAAAACTTCATTATACAAATATACTTTCGCTGTTTATTCAAATCTATTACACTATACCTGATCAAATTAATAGAATGTATTTCAAAATGTGAGAATTTTGTAATAATTAAAAATTTAATACTTCAGTTTGCGAGATAAAATTTTCATTGAAATTTGTGTTGTATCTAATACGTTCTGGTAAACGTTTTGTCCGTATGGTCGATATGTATGATAGTGCGCAAAAACGATGTTATTCTAATGAAACCATTAATAAAATATTTTTCTTTCGTTATGTTATTTCTCTTTACGTCTTATATTAATACATGTGACGGTTTTTCGTTTTTGTTTTGTCACCATTAGCGACAAAATAATATTAAAGATATAATGGTTTTTAATGTTTACAGCTCATTACAACGAAGAATGTTTCAATTCATTTCAACTTTGACAAAAATACATTAAAACTTTTCATGATATTTTTTTTTGAAAATTTTCTGATATTTTAAAAGTTGTAAAATGTGATATCTATTTTATTTGACGCAATAATGGACATTTTGTAAATTTATTTTCGGCAAGAATAGTGGTTGAGATGTTTAAATAGTAACGCGAATTTGACTCGTAATTTATGAAATTCATTTAATCGTTGCAGCATAATGTCAAAACTTAAATTAAATTCAACTAAAAAATATAATCAATATGAAATACTCGTCATTCGATCAATCATTGAAACAGTTTTCGATTTCTTCTCAATTGTAATGTATCAATGCAGTTTTAACGTTTGTAACTTCTTTTCCGTGTATAACCACACTCTAACTTGATTTAGGATTCGATTAAGAACTATCATAATCATCAATCTTATGACAGACATAATATAATAAATTATTACTTTGTTCATCATAGTAATGAACAACTAATGATGAAATTTTCAATATGTTTTTCTTTTCTAATAAAATAAACAAGACAATTTATTCTGTGAAAAAGCCAAATAAGGCGAGCATCACTATCTTACAGATACCTCTCTCTTCAAGATTTGTTACAGCCAGTAATTCAATTTATTGCCGTTAGAGTTATATGTAACACATAATTGTATTTTTCTTTTACATCAAATTGATTTTTGTATAATAATGAATAACAGCTATGATAAATGAAATGGGTCTCTCAGTATTTTATCTTAAAGTGTTTTTCCTTTCAACTAAAAGACATATTTTTTTTTTGAAAAAGACACATCGTGAAATTCTCTAGAAGAAAGACGTATTTGAAATTGATTTCTTCCCATTTATCATATTTTAAAATAAAACGAATTTACTTGAGAAAATGAGCAATATTATTTAAAAAAAAAACTTGTTTAAACATTTTTCTAATATCATGTTATTTTTATTAATATTTTTTTGTGACTGATGTCATTAGTGCTCAAGAGTTGTTTAGACCTTTCTAAATGGATTCAATCAGTAAATATGACAATCAAAAAAAATTACTAAAAAACAATAAATAACATGATGTTACAAAATTGTTTAAAAAGAAGGTATACTACAGAAATTTGTTCTTCATTAGTAATATTTCATCACACCTGAATAATAGATCTAACTTAATTATTTTAATTATTCAATTTTAAGTTAATTTTCAACTTTTCTTTCATATGATCAATAAATAAATATAAAAAGTAATTGTACTGAAAGTATATTTTATATTTACTTAAATGCACTTATCGAACATCATTAAATTATTCAACTCTATTTAAGGTAGAAATATAACACAAATAATTACGTTTTTTTTTATATTAATAGAAAATTATTGACCTTGAATCAACTGAACTTAATGATAGTTGTACGACGTCATTAAGTAATCATATCTTTTTCATACAAAATATTACATAATGACTCATATTCGTTCGTCATTACATTTTGTTTGCAATAGAAAACCTTCACTCAGATACCTCATTCTATTTTCCACTCATACACACTTCGTTTTTATACATTCTTCACTCGAGTATAAATACAGCAATCAGATGCATATATTTTCATACACTTGTTTATTCAACAAAATATATGATCATGCTTTCTCTATTAAATATTAGTATTCTTATCTTATTAACAGTTGGTATTGTTCATAATCAAGGAGGTAAATATCTTATAGATTTATTTCATTTTCTTCATAATTTTCATTTATTTTGCTTCTTTTAAGGACCAGTCGATCCTACTGTATTGAGTGTTGGAACAGCTACAGATTGTGGTGAAAATGAAGAATTTTATTCATGTGGTTCAGCATGTCCACGAACTTGTGATGATCTTTATTATCCACAAGAACCAAAGGCGTGTACTGACCAATGTGTAATTGGTTGTTTCTGTAAAGATGGTTATTATCGTAAAGATGGTAAATGTGTTAGCGGAAAAGAATGCTGCGATGAGAGTAAAGCCGAAATCTTTACAAGAAGTGGTGTTTGTCCTGAAACATGTGTTCATGAAGAGAATCCAAAACCATGTACACTACAACTTGCCGATGGTTGTTTCTGTAGGCCTGATTTTGCTCGCGTTGACAAAGATCCAAAAAGTCGTTGTATACATAAATTGTTTTGTTAGATATTAATGAAACAATGGAAAAAAAATTTTTTTTTGTACATATTTGTTTTATTTGAGATCAAAAAAGAATAAATATATACTGATATTATCACTTATTCTAATTTTGATGATGGAAAAATGAGTTATGTTACTATTATTAATAATAATCGATGTGTCATATATAAATGCTCATCCCATAATTTCACATATTTTGGTACTATTAATACGAAAACATGCACTAATGGATATTCATTGCTTTATTATCGATAATGAAACAGAGTTGTCTAACATCTACAACTTTCAAACAATGACTCTTTAATAAATTTTGATTTTAGATGTTTTAACTCTTGAAATAGTTGGTTTTTCAGTCGTTCATTTCGTTTTAATCAACCAATGATATGAATGTGCCGATCATGAAGAATATATTGAAAGTTTGAAAATCAAATTATTTATTTCTAAATGAGCATTATTGTTAATACACTAGAATTTATCTTGATCCTATTGCTATTGATATATGAAATTATGTGTGTGACTTTATTGGAATTTGTCAAAAATTTTAATAATCTAAGAAGATGATAAATACTATAAAACAGTCCGTAAGTTGATCTATCGCACAAAAAATTCCATATTTTTGGTATACTTTGATAAAAGGGATTGATTCTTTTATCACTAATAAAAGAATATTTATAGACTATATTGATAAGAGAAACATTGATAAAAGTTGTTTAGAAATATTACAATTTCTGATTAACGATTTACTTCATTTGTTCATATATTCATAAAAACCTAAAGGCATCCTCCTCCAACTTTCTTTTACAGCGGTAAACAGCCATTATATTTTTACTTCCTCTAGTATCTTTAATCCTTTACTACATTTAGTTCTTCCACTCATTAGTATTTTCAATAGTTCTGCATGTTATATATTTTTTATTCATTATATAATGTTAAAATGACTAAAGGAAATAAAAGGTCTAAAATTTTTCTCAATTGTCATGCATCAATCCAGTTTTCATTTTTTAAGTATTTTTTTGTAAATCACATCTTCTATTGAATAGAAATTCAAATAAAATCTATCGTAATGAATTATCATCACCCTCATAATATTAATGAACCGGTGAGGTTAAGAATTTCAATATTTTTTTTAATAAATTAAATAATACATCCATAAATATGAATCATGTTTTCACTAGATTATCATTCAAAGGATCGAAAAACAATTGTCTAGTAATTCGATTTCTTATTATTCTATGCTTCTTCAAAAAGTGAAGGATAAACTACTCTTCAGATTGAATCAAATATAAAGATACAACTGTATAATTTATTTTTTATGTTTAAACCAATTGACTTTTGTATAACAATGGTAGGTTTCAATCAAAAACTGATTTGAATACAATACAGTGAGAATCATAAACTCTAATATAACATCATAACCTTGAACGTAAATTCATAATATATCTTGTATTTAATATAATGCATAGAATAATATAGAATACTAAATTTATTTAAAGTATTATCTTTCTCTAATACAATGAACTCAATCTTTACATGCTAATTTAATACAGTAATAATGTTCGAGAAACATTTTTTCCGTTAAGATTAGATCCAATATTAATAATGAACAACATTTTTTTATGATTTATTTTATTCGAATGAATTTAGATATTTTGTACAGTTTTTGTTATTGTTGTTCGTAGTGTTATTTATTATTATTCATGCGTTTTGGTTTAAAACGCTTGATTAAGCTCGAAAATGTCCATTATCATAAAAAGATAAATCATTTGATAGAAAATATACTACAGAAATTTTTTCTTCATCGGTGATATTTTATTACATCTCAACAATAGATTTAACTCTATTTTAGATAGAAATATAACACAGATAATAATGTTTTTTTTTTATTTTAATAGAAAACTATTAATCTTGAATCAACTCAACCTAATGATGATTGTACGACGTCATTAAATAATCATATCTTTTTCATACGAAATATTACATAATGACTCATATTTGTTCGTTGTCGTATTTTGTTTGGTAAAACCAAACTCGTATTCATATACTACATTCTTATTTTTCATTCACACGTGCTTCGTTTTTATGCATCCTTCATTCGAGTATAAATACAGCAATTAGATACATATATTTTCATACACTTGTTTATTCAACAAAATATACGATCATGCTTTCGCTATTAAATATTAGTATTCTTATCTTATTAACAGTTGGTACTGTTCATAGTCAAGGAGGTAAATATCTTATAGATTTATTTCATTTATTTTGCTTGTTTTTAAGGACTACTCGATTCTATTTCATCGAATGATGAAACAGCTATGGATTGTGGCGAAAATGAAGAATATGATTCATGTGGCTCATCATGTCCACGAACTTGTGATGATCTTTATTATCCACAAGAACCAAAAGTGTGTAATGAGGAAAGTGTAGTTGGTTGTTTCTGTAAAGATGGTTATTATCGTAAAAATGGTATATGTGTTAAAGGAGAAGAATGCTGCGATGAAAGTAAGGGTGAAATCTTTACAAGAAGTGGTGTTTGTCCTGAAACATGTGTTCATGAAGATAATCCAAAACCATGTACACTACAACTTGTCGATGGTTGTTTCTGTAAGCCTGATTTGGTTCGCATTTACAAAGATCCAAAAAGTCGTTGTATTAATAGAAGATTTTGTTAGACGTTGACAAAACAATAAAAAAAAAATATTTTTTTGTGCATATTTGTTTTTTATTTAAGATCAAAAAAAGTATAAATAAATACTGATGGTCTTGCTTTTTTCAATTCTTATTCATAAAATAGTGAACTGTAGTGTTATTTTTAATAATAATCTTGATTTTTTAATATGTTAATCAATGGTAATAAATGAAGGAAGAATATATATTTAATTGAAGTAAAAGATAAAAGTGACTACCTTATTTTTATTGTCTTTATATAGAAATAATCATTATTGTATAGAAATACTTCAAATTGCACTAGAATTCGTGTTGTCTACACAATCATTAAAAGAATAATAAAACTTACTGTATATTGAATTATTCAAGCTAATATCCTTTTTACTTCTGTTATTTCTATGCCGAGCGAAATGAATAGCATCAAATGTTGATGTTTGTCAATAAAAAAATAAGTTGATAACTTGATTCGTGATGGCGAGTGACAGCTCATGATGGAACTGAACGAAGAAAAATAAAGAAAAACAATACTACGTGTCTATTCTCAAATGTTTTGATGTTCTGTGAGGAGTAAGTAGAGAATCATTGTCAGTAATCTTTTATTTACAAATGTTTAACTTTGAGGGTGAGGGCGAGGGTGGCTCTTGTTTCAATAAATTTTCAAATAGAAAAAGGAGAAAAATCATGGCAATAAATATATTAATAAAAACTGAAAGAAAAAATACTCTGAAAACTTGTTCATTAGGATCGATACTTGTCAAAATTCTAGAGTCTACCTTCGTTTCATGATTGCATTTTTCAACAGTAGTTTTCGGCGATGGGCCAACTCAAATATTTGTAAAGTTTTATTGTTCTTAATAATGACGATCGTACTGCTGTAGACTTTATATTCAAATCAATGATTCCAGTCGTCGGATCCAGATGAAACCTGCTGAAAACGAGGATTTTTTGAGACATTTTCCGCATATATTTTTATAAATAGTATAGATAAATAAGCATCAATATAGAAAGATAAGTAATATAAGACCAACAAATGATGATTCTTAAAAACGTTCTCGAATGAATGTGTCACATTCATATTGTTAATAGATTTTCGAATTCTGTTTAACCTTACGAGCTGTATCTCTTTCAACCAACAAATACTATTTCTATCCAAACAAAGAATATAATAAATAATCAATAAACAACATGAACTGATATAGCTTCAGCTCGCCTAGTGAAATTATCATTTTTCATTAAACATTAATACTAAATTTTCAAAAAGTCAATTAGATATGATTTTATATTGTATAGAAAATCTATTTTCAGTAAAAATATATTGTACTACTACCAAATTCATATTCAAAATCAATGCATAGACACAAGAAAGGATGAAATGCAATATACTCGATCCTATAGATCTTCATTCTATGAGCATTTCTTTATTATAGTGAAAGAATTCACTCTTCGAACTTTTTCAATTAATATATGATTGAAGTAACTATATTAACAAAGATTTCTATCAAACGTACGTGAAAACTTTGACAAAAATAATTGAACTAATAGATCATCATAAAACTAAAATATGGATAACTGTGTAAGTATGGGTAAAAATACATTCCAATGCGAATGTTATCTTTATAAGCTCGAAACTAAAGAAACTGTCTCATCAAACGTATTTATTCAATTCCCATCATAAACTATTCCAATCATGCTCGTTTACTACGCAATTTCTATAAACAGGAAAACTGTAAAACTTTTAAATATACATACTCATATGCTGAAATTAATCTTGAGAAACTACACTATATTTATTGAATCAGAAAAGCTAGAATAAATACATTCAGTTCTCATCTATAGTTATATACTCTGATACGTGTGTGTGTTTTATAGGGCTCTCATCTGCAGTTGTTTCATTCGATGTTTTGTCGTATCTGATGTGCTCATTTAATTATTATCATAATGAGGATGCTTACAATTGCTTTAATGAATATTTTAACTTGTATCGAACAATCTTTATTGTTTTCAAAAGTAGTGATAATTAATTTATTATCATATTGGATACTGATAAAGATCCTTTTACTGTAATATTTATCCATTGTTAATACATATTTAAAATGACATTAGTAACTAAAAGATTAACTGAGATCAAGCAAATACTTAATTGTTGTCATTGCAAAATCTAGATGTCTAATTACAATAAATGATTTGCTTTGAAATATTCTGATCTATTTACAAAGAATACATTATAAAAGAAGAAAAACTGAAGTTAAAATATAAAATAAATTCTATTATTTTCTTATTAATTCATTTAAATAATTCTTTCATAGATTTTATTAAATATTAAGAATAAACAAATGCAGTTTAATAAAATTCTCACACCAAAAATGTTAGTCTATATAAAATAAAAAATTAATTAAAAAAATAAAACAGAAATGCATAGATGTGAATCACAGAAATATTTATTCGTCAAGTACTCTGAGATCTAAAAATAAACAAATAAATAAATAAAAAATAAAATAAAAATAAATCTAACCATTTGTCGTTACTGTTGATCTTAATCTTGGTTTTGGTTCTTTAGACATTTTAACACGTTCCATAGCATCCATCATCCATTGCATAGATCGATTCATCTGAACAGAAAAACAAAATTTTTTTTTTATTTATTTAATAAAACAAACTTCTTCAGCATAAGTTCGAAGATCAGAAACAACTCTTTTAATTGATGCCATTTCATCACTAATTGTTTTAAGATCCAAATTTGATGGAGTTTGTGAAATATTAATTGTATCTAGAGAAGTTTCTTGATTTGTTCTTAATGGTACAAGTGCAGATGTTGATAATGTTTGACCACTAACTATTGTTCTTATATAATGATTTGTTGCATAATTTTCAAATTCTGACCATTCTTTATCAATTTCTCGATCATATGAAATCATTTCTAAATAAAAAATTAATTATTTATTTATTTAGTTATTTTTGTTAATTTACTAAATATTTTTGCTTGAAATAATTTAATATTTGAACGATTTTTTCTTGGTAAAATTCGTATAATAAATTTAATAAGTTCAATAAAATGTGTTATTATAATAAATGGAGGAAAAAGTGGTGGTCTATCAAAATATTCACGAATTAATGAATAATGTTCATAACGCCAAACAAGATAAGTTTGAGTTTGAACTGTTTCAAATGTAAAACTAAAATATAATTATTATTATTTTTATATTTAAGAAAAATAATTATTTACCTAAACATAGCAATAAGAAGATTAATAAGAAGAATATTAACAAATAACATATGAAATGCTAATAAAACTTGAGTAGCCATTGCTGTTGCATAATCTGGATTTCCTAGAAAACAAAAAATTTCGTTTTCGTTTTCGTTTTCAATTAATAATAATAAAAAAAAAAAAACTCTTATACTATCAAGTGCTTCTAATTCATTATCAGTTGATCCATACATAAGATAATAACTTGGATAAATAATATGTCGAAAAATTGATCGACCATCAAATATTAAATCATCATTATTATCATCATCATTATATGAATACATAGCTCGAGATGTAACACCATATGCAATCATTGCAATTATAATTATATATATAAAAAAAGCTAAATCGATTATCTAAAAAAAATATTAAATTTTAATAGAAGACAAAACCAAAAAACAACGAAATTTTTAACCATTTTTCGTATCATAACAAGTTTTGGTCCCATTTTTTGTGCAATACCAAGAAAAGATAATGAACGAATAAACCATAGTTCAAGATCATATGCAAGAATTATTTTTGCAGCTGATAAATCATCATCAGTAGATGCATTTGCAAAACGAAGTATAAGACCAATATAAAAAAGTACATATGATGTTATACGAATTGAACTAGAAAATATTCTTTTTATAAAATAATTATGAAATTTTCCAATCATTGATCGATTTTCTTGAGAAAGAAACTATTTTAAAAATATATATATATATATATATTCTTTTATTTTCATATTTATAAAATATACTTGTCGAATATCTTCAAAAAGCATTGTTGTTACAATAATAATAACTAATATTTCTGTCCAATGTATACTTGGAATTTCATCTGTTGGACGATTGAAATCAAATAATAAATAATAGGAAAATAGTAATAGAAAAACTATATAACTAGCAGAATTATATATAAATTTAACAACTGGTGATTCATGAAAATGTTTTAAACGACGAAAATATTTTAAACATCCACGTGAACAATAATTAGCTGGATACATATATTTATCAGAATAATTAATACCAGAATTATCTAATCTAAATTATATATAATACAATATACAAAATTTTATAATTATTTCTAACATACCTTTTTCTTATTTTTGGTATAAGTTCTTCTTTTTCTTCTTCTTCTTTTTGATTAACTGTCATTTCATAATTTTTTATTTTATTATTTGGAATATGATCTGATGAATACTTTTTATCCCGGAATGGAACAAGAATTGGTGCTAATGATCCAAGTGTAAATATACTTAATAATAATCTAATACGTCTAGATAATGTTGATTGAACTGGATCCATTTTACCATACCAAATATTATTTAAAAGTTGAACACAACATGCTTCACCAACAAAATTTTTATCATCAGCATCAACAGCAACCTTTTAATAAAAGAAAGACGAAAAAAAACAAAAATAATAATTTCATATAAAATATTACTTGAAGACATGAAACATCACCAAATAAACTAATACGTCGAATAGCTAATTCACATGCTTTTTCTTCATCATAATCATAACATCGTTTTAATGATTCACTTGCATATTCTTCAAATTGTTCAGCATGAAAACGTAAAGCAATTTTTGATTCATTATCAAATGCATATTCTATATAAGATTTTAATATTTTTGATGCAATTAATGCAGCACATATACGTGTTTCCATATGACTTAATAGAACTTTTGATATTTCAATATGATTTGTTAATATTGACCAAAAAAATAAATCACGATAAGCAAGTTCTCGTATTTCTTTTTTAATTTCTTCAGAATCAGATATTATTAATTCTTCATTATTATCATCTCGATATAAACGAGCACGACTATTTGCAACACGATTTGCTTGAGAAAATTGACAACACATTTGACATTGTTTTAAACTTCCCGATGGTAATCGAGTATATATTGATCTCATATAATCACCTACTAATTTTCTTAATATTTGATCAAGTTCTTGTGGAGAAGAAATATCAGATTTTCCATGACATTTTGTTAATAAATAAAGTCGTTCTTTCTAAAAGAAAAACAACAAAAAAAAATAATATTTGATATAGATTTAATTTATTTTATTAACATTTCTTTTGCTATTCTTATTGTATAAATTTGATAATTGATTCCAATTTAATTTCCATTTAGTTTTATGTTCTTCATATAATATTTTTGATATATCAAAATTTAATTTAATAAATGTATTAACAAATTGTGGACGATCACGTTGAAGAGCTTGAATAAATAATTTTTGTTTAGTTTTGTCCTAAAAAACAAAAAATATAGATATATATATTTAAAAAAAAGAATTTTTAAATTTACGTCAAGAGCACTTAAATCATCTTTAATAATTTGTTCTTTTGCTATTACAATAGCATCCCATGCTAATGCTAATTCTAATAATTGTTCTTGATTCATTGCTTTATTTTTTTCAGAAGTTTTCTGTTGTTTCACTAAAAAAAAAACTAATAAATTATATTAATAAAAATTTAAACAATATTACTTTGTATAATTGCTTCAAAAATAGTATCATCTAAATCATGATCACTATCAAGACTATATATACGAATTTTTGATCTAATAGCTGGTTGTAAACAATAAAGAAAATGATAAAATAAATTATTCATTTGTTTTTCTGATGTTTGAGAGCCTTTTGATATATCTCTTAAACCATCACGAATTTCTTCTGTATAAGCATGAAATTTTGTTTTTAATCTTTTTAAAATATTTCATAATAAATATATATAATTTTAAAAAAATAAAATTTTTCTTTTTTCTTTACTTTTCAATATCATTTATATCTTTAATATCGATAATTTTTTTCCAATCAATTCCATTATCATCTTTTCCACTACGATTTAACATTGAATCTGTACGAGTTAGAAAATTAGCAAGAAGATTAGGCACTCGACCACTACCCTATATACATAAATATTTCTTAAATATATAATATTAAATAAATAAATATATTTACATCAATTAATACTACTGGAATATCATTACGAAGATCATTATATATTGTTAATAATGTATCTGGACCACCTTCGACAACAACAGTTACAATAGGAACTTAAATAAAAAATATAATAAATAAAAAAACAAACAAAATCTTTGAATATACCATCTCTTGATTTATAATGAGAAGCTGCAATAACAAATCTTGTTCGATAATCTCCAACTTCATATCCATAATAAGTTCCATCATCAAGTAAAAGAAAATGTGTGTGATTAGGTTCAAGATCTTGTTGACCTTTTTCATTTCTTGTTGCATTTGTCGATAAATTACGATTAGCGTTCGTTGATGATTTTTCCTTAAAAAAATAATATTTAAAAAAAAACTAAATCTTTAAAATATTTACTAAAATAAGTGCTGCACGATCTCTTGTTGCACCCCATTTTGAACAACCAATAGCAGTTATACGACTACCTGGATTTGTTACTTTATGATTATGAATAGCTTCTCCAACAAGTTGTACAACACCTGTTTTAAAACCTGTTGTTACAATCCATCCATCTTTAAAAAAAACAAAATTAAATTAATTAAATAATTTCCTTTTTTTATATTACCTGCTTTCAATGCAGCTTGTAAAATTCCTTTAATAAATTCTTTTTCAAGTCGTTCATTTAATTTAAAATATTTTGCACCACCAATAATACACATAATTAATCTTGGTTCTTCAACTTTCCATACATCAAAAATTAATTGTGCTAAAATATTTGGTTTTGTTTCAATATCACATCGAATATATTTTGCATTTGTTTGTGATAAATATCCATATGCATTATTATAAGCTGATGCTGTATGTTTTTTCTTATCCCATTCGGAATCATTTCCATCGAAAATATTCCAAGAATGTTCACGATGAAGACGATTACAACCACAACGAATTTCACTACGACTTCTAGTACTAAAATAAAATTTTTTAAATTAAAATTAAAAATAAATTAAATAGTATTTAAATACGAATCAATAATTGCTGGAGTTTTTGGAATAAATGTTGTACATGTTCGACGTTTTATATTAAGATCATGATGAATTGCTCGTGTCCAATCTTCATCAGATTGTTGTCCGAACTAAATTTTGAAAAAAAAAATTTTTTATTTAATAAAAATACAAACTAATATTTTAAATTTACTAATTCAAGTCTATATTCATTATTTTCATTGTAATTATTAAATGGATTATGTCGAGATAATTTTCTTGTCATAATCAAATTTCATAAAAGAATGTTGTTTCTTTTTTCTTCTTCTTAATACCAAAAATCAATATGGTATTGAGAGTTTATATATGATTTATTTTAAAAACATACAACATAGTCGTCAAAATAGAATCAAACGTCATAACATAACGAGATTATTTCTCTATGCAATAGCCTCCCATCATGAGCAAATATCAAACAATACAGGAAGCAAAAAAAAATAGAGGTCGCACTGTTTTTTTTTAAATATATTTCTATGTAATATAAATTTTCTACATATTTATTTTGTAAATAATACGACAAAAAAAAAGGAACAAAATCACTAATAAATTAAATTATGAATTTTTTTTTAATGATATAAGTTTATTTTCCCCAAAAAGCAAGTACAACTTTTTTATCAACAATTCCTTGTTGAAGTTTAACAAATGCTTTATGATCATCATGAGCCATATATGTATCTCGATCTTGTTCATTATCAAAGGTTAATAAAAAAGCATGAGTAAAACCTTGATTTAAATTTTCTTTTCCAACATGTGTTCCACTTTCGAATTCTCGTACTTGTGGTACTTTTGTTGTAGCTAATGCTCGAAATTCACGTTCAATTTTAGCAATATCACCTTGACTAGCTGTATCATTAAATTTAAAAAGAACAACATGACGAAGACGTTGAACACCAGTTGCTGCACGACGAAGCATTTTTATTCTTATTTACGTTGAAATAAAGAAAGATTAAAATTTATACATCTTTTGCTCTTTATATTGTAATATAAGATAAGAAATCAAGAGCGTTAGACAAAAGAAAAATACCACTAGAAGTAATAAGATATGATGTTTTATTTTTATCATTTTTTTCTTCACACTCTTTTGATAAAGAATAATTCAGTCTAACAATTATTTGTATTGTGTATTGTACAATACGATTGATTATCAATAAGCAAACAAAAGTTTATTATGTATATATCTATGTAGAAATATGTTTGTATTCATAGTTAGTCATATTAGTAGAAATGGTATATTGATATTACATATTTTTTTTAGTTATTCTTCAATGGATCATAAACGGTTCATCTTCCTTTATTTATATGGTCAATATCTATAAATTGCCAATCAACTAATAATGTCATTTTCATCATTCATTAATATGTGTTACACATGATAATTTGACTAAGAATAAATAATACATCAAGTATAGTTTAAGATGCTATATCTCATAAAGAAAAACTAAATAATTCGTGTAATTGAGAAGATATTAATTATACAGATAGAACTTTAGCTATTTAAAAATTATATGTTAGAACAGTACTTAAAAAATTAGTTGCTATGAAAAAAAAAGGTTGATGTATCCACTTATTATTTAAAAACACATAAGCTGATGAAGTTAAATTAAATAATAAATATAAACAAAAATTTTAATTGAAAGAATCGTTTGAGAGATTCGGCATATCATTGATAATGATATAAAATTAAATGAAATAATGATCTTTAATAAATTTAAAATGACAATTAGATTCAATTATTCTACTTCAAAAGAGTATTTCGTTGCTTTATTAAATTATTTTATGATAAATACATTAATCAATTAGTTTTTTTGTAATAAAAGTAATGAAAATCATATGAAGTTGAAACAATCATTTATATTTATTCCATGCTTCCTTCGCATCCAGAGTTGACACAATCTAATATTGGTCTAAACAAATAGATTCCATGTACAATACAACTTGTATTAAACTCTAGTGATGTCCGATTAATTAGTATATTTTTCTGAAAAAAAAAATTATGGAACTTCTTCGATTTACCACCGAATGAAATAATAATCAGGTAGAGATAAAAGCAAAGCTTTATTGGAAAAAATAATACACAGATATGTTAAGAAACATACTATATACTACAAATCTGAATGTTAGTAATATAGACATCAATTCGGTATTCCAAACTATATATTTTTTGTTTGGTAAAAGAAAGATATAATGAATGAATTCTATCATTTACAATGACATTAGTTTATCAAAAGAAAATATCAGTTGATCCATAAAAAGTCGAGTCATAATAAGTTGATTCATAAAAACTTGATCCATAAAAAGTTGATCCATATGGCACCATTGGTTCAGTGCTTTCACCAGGTGCTAATCATGATAAAATAAAGTAGGAAACTAGCAACAAGACTTCCAATTGCAGGTAGTGTTCTATAAATGAATAGTTGCGTATTGAGACCAACAAATGATCCACCAGCATGAAATGATAAGACAGTGCCACCAAGAACATAAAGCTGGTTAATACTTGTTCGATCGTGCAATCTGCCTCCTGGTAGGATGAGGATATTAACTACAAACTCAAATGTAAAGCCACTATTGATACCCGTTGTACCTAACTGGAAGATGGCATTGTTAGCAATAGTAATTGAATTGAAGTTAATACTCAGTTGATTATTGAGACCAGCTGTTGTTAATGTACAACGTGGTGCAATGTATAAGTCGCATCCATCTACTAAATCACATATATCTCGTGTTGGGGCGATACCACCTAGCCAACAACTATCAGTTGTAAAACCACCTGAGACAACAGCAATAAATGTCACACTTGTAAACGTTTGAATAGTTTCATCTGGTAGTAGACCACATGTGAAGGGTCCTGACAAACTTGATCCAAATGTGAAACTAGCACCTAGACTTCCTGTTGCCGGCAATTTTCTATAGATAAAGACTTGAGTATTAACACCAATAAATGCTTCACCAGAATAGAATGTGAAGATGGAACCTGCCCTACAGTATAACTGATGATTGCTTGTTTGATCTTGAATCTTACCACCCGATTCAAGAATAATGTTAACTATACAATGAAATGAAAATCCGCCAGTAACATCACTTGTACCCAATTGAAATAAACCCTGATTAGCAATAACTATTAAATTGAAATTAATATTCATTTGATTATTGAGACCACCTGTTGATAGTGTGCAATTGGATGCAACGTATAAGCCACATCCGTCTACCAGGTTGCATAAACTCACTGTGGGCACTATTCCACCTAACCAACAATCAGATGTCCTAAAGGCGCCCGACGTAACAGCAATAAATGTCACTCTTGTGAAGGTCTGAATACTTCCATCTGGTAGTAGACCACATGTGAAGGGACCTGACAAACTTGATCCAAATGTGAAACTAGCACCAATACTTCCTGTTTCTGGCAATGCTCTATAGATATAGACTTGAGTATTAACACCAACAAATGCTTCACCAAAATAGAATGTGAAGATAGAACCGGCTACACAGTATATTTGGTGATTACTTGTTCCATCTTGAATTTTACCACCTGATCTAACAATGAAATTAACTGCAAAATGAAATGTAAAACCGGCATTGATTTCAGTTGTACCCAACTGAAATAAACCGCCACTAGCAAGAGTGATCACATTGAAGTTAATATTCAATTGATTATTGAGACCAGCTGTTGTTAATGTACAACCTGATGCAATGAGTAAACCACATTTACCTACTAAATCACATGTTTCTCGTGTTGGCGCTATTCCACCTAGCCAAGAACTATGGGTTGTAAAACCGCCTGACACAACAGCAATAAATGTCACACTTGTAAAAGTTTCAATTGTACCACTTGGTAGCATACCTAATGTGAAGGGACCCGACAACCGTGATCCAAGTGTGAAACTAGCACCTAGACTTCCTGTTGCAGGTAACGAGCTATAAATGAAAAGTTGAGTGTCAGCACCAAGAAACGCTTCACCAGAATAGAATGTGAAGATAGAACCGGCTACACAGTATATTTGGTGATTACTTGTTCCATCTTGAATTTTACCACCTGATTCAACAATTATATTAACTATAAAGTTAAATGTAAAACCACCACTAACACCAGCTGTACCCAATCGAAATACTCCACCACTCGCGATAGTGATTAAACTGAAATTAATATCTAATTGATTATTAATGCCATCTGTGGACAATGTACAGTCTGAAATATGTAAACCACATTCACCAAGATAAGTACATAATCTTCGTGTGGGCACTAATCCCCCTAGCCATGTATTGGGTGTCATAAAACTGCCGGATACAGCTGCAATAAATGTTACTTTTGTAAAAGTACGAATTGTTCCACCTGGTAATAGACCGCATGTGAAGGGACCTGATAAACTTGATCCAAGTGTAAAATTTGCACCTAAACTTCCTGTTGCAGGCAGTGTTCTATAAATGAAAAGTTGAGTATTAACACCAACAAATGCTTCACCAGAAAAAAACGTGAAGATGGAACCTGATAGACAATATATTTGGTGATTATTTGTTTGATCTTGAATTTTTCCACCTGATTCAACAATAATATTAACCGCAAAGTGGAATGTAAAACCACCAATCACACCAACTTCACCCAATTGAAATACACCTCCACTAGCAATTATGATTAAACTGAAATTAATATCTAGTTGATTACTAATTCCATCTGTGTATAATGTACAATCCGATGAAATATATAAGCTACATCCATCTGGTCCATTGCATTGACTTGCTGTGGGTACTATTCCACCTAGCCATGTATTAGGCGAGGTGAAGCTGCCAGATGCAACGACAATAAATGTTGCTTTTGAAAACGATTGGATAGTTCCACTAGGTGATGTAATACATGTGAAGGGACCAAAGAAACTTGATCCAAGTAGGAAACTAACACCAAGACTTCCAATTGCAGGTAGTGTTCTATAAATGAATAGTTGCGTATTGAGACCAACAAATGATCCACCAGCATGAAATGATAAGACAGTGCCACCAAGAACATAAAGCTGGTTAATGCTTGCTCGATCGTGCAATCTGCCTCCTGGTAGGATGAGGATATTAACTACAAACTCAAATGTAAAACCACTATTGATACCCGTTGTACCTAACTGGAAGATGGCATTGTTAGCAATAGTAATTGAATTGAAGTTAATACTCAGTTGATTATTGAGACCAGCTGTTGTTAATGTACAACGTGGTGCAATGTATAAATCACATCCACCTACTAAAGCACATAAACTTCGTGTTGGTGTTATTCCACCTAGCCAACAACTATCGGTTGTAAAACCACCTGAGACAACAGCAAGAAATGTGACCTTTCGAAAAGTTTGAATGGTTCCATCGGGTAATATACCACATGTGAATGGACCTGATAAACTAGATCCGAATGTGAAACTAGCACCAAGACTACCTACTGCAGGTAGTGATGTATAAGTAAATAGTCTACTATTTCTACCAGTTAATGATGCACCTGGATAAAGAGTGAGTAATGTACCAGCACGAGTATAGATTTGATTGCCTGCTGTTTGATCTTGAAGTTTACCACCAGAGTGAATAATGATATTGGTTGAGTAGTGAAATGTAAAACCTGCACTTGCTGATGAACCAAGTATTAAAAAACCATGAATATTAAACGTACGTACATTGAGTTCTATTGCAGCATGTGGTAGAGTAACTGTAACGCCAGCTGATATAACAATGGAACATTCACCATAAGGAACAATGCCTTCAGACCACGTCGATGTCTCATTGAACGGGCCAGATTTAATAGCAACAAACTGGCCAGGTATTGATGGTTCACCACCAAACCCTGGAGGTCCTGTATATTTAGTAAAATTTAGAATATGAAACTTCAAAACCTGTTATGAACACTTACTTGTCGATGAAAAACTAACAAACGTAAATGAAAGTTTAAATGATCTTAATCCAAATTGTCTATTACGAAGACTACATGGTATAGGGTTGTCCGGAAAGTCCGTGCAACTGCACTTTAATTACATGAATGAACCGTTTAGTTCATTTTATTCTGTAAAACATGAATTTTCAACACGATTTACACCTTCTTTTCGGCTAATGACATCATTTAATGGGAGAAAAGTAGTTCTTACAACTGAGTCCATCGACAAGAAGTAGTTGAGCATTTAAAAATAAATAATGAAAGAAACGGTATCAACTGCAACACAGCACACTTCTAGATTTAATTTAACAACTATGGATGATTTCATTTCAACGTCAGGTGCTTAACACTCAATACCATCCCAGAATAAATAATAAAGAAAAACGAAAAGTTGCACGTATCACTACTTGAAGAGAAGAATGTGCAAAACGAAAGAATAGATATTTTATCTATTTTCTTTCGCTCTGTACATTTTTCTTTTTTTTATACGGAATAAGTGCGACTTTTGCTTCTGTTATTTATTCTTCTGGTTGTTACGAGTGATACTTGGAGAGTTTCTACATGAAATTATCAGTGCTTTCCAAATAAACTTAGAAATGTTTCTCGCTATCACCTATTATTATTCATTTCGTATCTATTCATGCTTTAGATATGTCAAACATCGAGTATCGAGCGGTCATAAAGTTTTTTACTCGAAAAGGACTGAATGCCACCGAAATCACCAAGGAGCTCGAGGAGGTCTATAACGATTCGAGTCCAGCGTACCGCACCGTTGCAAAATGGGTGTCTGAATTCAAGGATGATCCAGCACGAGACTTTGAAGATACACCCCGAAGTGATCGTCCACCGACTACAACCACAGATGAAAATATTGAAGCTGTGGAACACATTGTAATGCGTGATCGGCAAATTTCCGTTCGCCGTGTAGCTGACGAGTTGAACATTCCAAAAACGATTGTCCACGAAATTATGAGCAACCACTTAGGTATGCGCAAGGTCTGTATTCGCTGGGTACCGAAATTCTTGACGCCTCTGCAACGCATTAGTCGGGTCGAGTGTTGTCAAGAGCTACTGCAAGCCTGTGAACCAAATCCAGCCAAGTTTTTAGGTCGCATTGTAACCGGAGATGAATCATGGGTGCATCACTACGATCCACTAAGCCGCCAGGAGGCTATGGTATGGAAGAGTGCAGGAGAGGAAACACCAACTGCATCCCGCCGGCAAAGATCTGCAGGCAAGGTCATGCTCACCATTTTCTGGGACGAGCATGGAGTGCTACTTACCGACTATCTGACTCGTGGGGAAACGATCGATGGTTCATATTACGCTTCACTTATTGAGCGGCTACGTACTACTCTTCTGGCGAAGCGTCGTGGGAGAATCGATCATGAAGTGCTACTTCTTCATGATAATGCTCCTGTCCACAAGAGCAACGCTGTGCAAGCTGCTATTCGCCGAGTGGATTTCATCGAATTGAATCATCCTTCCTATTCTCCAGATATTGCACCAAGTGACTACCATTTGTTCAAAAGACTGAAGACATTTCTCCGTGGCAAGACTTTTCGCTCCGATGATGAAGTGATAACTACTGTTGAGAATTACTTAGGTGATATGGATTCAGATTTTTTTTTCAATGGAATAAACAGTTTATATGACCGTTGGCAACGTGTAGTTGCCAGCGAAGGTCATTACATTCAATAAATGCAGTATATATTATCGTATCTCTTCATAATACATTAGTTGCACGGACTTTCCGGACACGGTTATACCAATCGATTATAGTACCACGATGTTTGTGCATTTTACGTACTGTTCAAATATGAGATCATTTCCCAAAAATTTCCACGAAATTTGGAATAAATATCTCGGGGAATCTCCAGTCAACGATATTGTTCCAGTAATTGCTCGTCGTAATTTAGATAATTTACAACGCCGTTTAGTACATACTCATTAAGTTAATTAATCTTATCTAAAAATATGAACGCTTATTATTAGTTGCCTATCATCGTAAACTTGTTATTCTTCTATAATCAAGCCCCTATACTCCTTTGATCAAGCTGTTAACCTCCTCTTTAGTTTAACCTTTTTTCATTTCTTTCTTAGTTTAGTTTATTCTTTTTTGTGCTTTAAAGTTTCTTATAAAGTTGCACGACCCTGAAGAGTATTTTCTCAAATAAAACATGAAACGCGTCGGCGAAGCAAAATTATATTTTTTTTATTATTAATTAAAAGCACATTAACGTCGACAGAAGATCGATTGCTGAAAAGCAAGAGTTGAGGTCAGCAGATTGAATTTGTCTTCTTCTTCAAGAGATAGATCGATCTGTTTATCAATTTGATTCCACTTGACTTCAAGACGTTGGAGTCTTCTATTTTCCCCTTGCAAAAACCATAGCCCAGATTTCCACTGTCAGAAAAGGCTATTTATCCGCAGTGAAAGACTACCACGATTTTTCACCCTTACCCTCATCCTCGCATAAACACGATTTTCTTGTTTCAACTATCTATTCACAGAGGCTGAAAACAGTGCAACAAATAAAAAGAGATTAGAATCAAATTTATTGCGTTGGTTTTTATTTGGGTAACCCGATGCCGCCACATCAGTAGAGCACATACTATATAAGGCGAACGAAAATAAGCCATCTGGTTATACACAACCTTCATTTCTAATCTTCCACATTCAACTAGTAAATACACTATTATTCATTGTGAGTTTATCATTGAAGTGTGTTTTTAGGTTTTGATTACCAAGAGACAGTACAATCATCATGTGGTGGATGTCGTCCGTTATATCACTCATTTTTTTAATTTCAGGTACGAGCTTGTCCCTTTCTGATATGTCACTTATACGTTGTATTTTGTAATGGTCTACCCCTGTTAATTCTACGGTCGAAACTTTAATATATTTCTATCTTAAAATTCAAGCTAAGAATATGAACGAATAGTTTGAGTAAGCTTCTGCTATTCAGTTCGTTGTGCTCCGTTTTTACACAAGCTATAAATGAAATTCACTTGTAGGTTTTGCCTTCAATAGCAATTACGAATGTCAAGCGGCCAACCTTAATACAAACGAAAAAATTATTGCAGGTTATTGGCCTAATTGGGTTACACGTCCTGTTCGTATTCGTGATATCAATACGAAGTATAATCTAATATATTTATTCCATGCGCAACCTGTTGGTGGCCCGCCGGGTGCAACAGGTGAAATCTATTTCAGTCAGCCAGACGATGGACGCGGTGCAAGTACTAATCTTGTTAATGATATTCAATATGCGAGAAATGTTCAGAAGCGTAAAATTATTTTGTCGGTTGGAGGTGCACACAATGGCATGAGTTTTCCGGATCGCGTCAAGTCGCAGACTTTTGTCGACAGTGTTGTTGCCTTGTACAAGCGCTGGGGTGGTTTTGATGGATTAGACTGGAACACATTTGAAGCTGACCAATCACCGGATACCAATGAAATGATCTGGATCAGTAAAGAGTTAAAACGCTTATATTCCGGCTTTCTGATTACTGCACCTCCTGCCCCTTGGAGTACTCGTGATCTTGCATTTTGCCGAGCAATGGTACAAGCCAATGCAATGGATTATGCTGCTCCACAATATTATGATGGGCCAAATTTGGCAGAACAGTCGTACGTTGTGAATAACATTAAACAATGGGTTACAGCACTCGGTGCATCGCATGTAGTTGTTGGATTTGGGACGATGCCTAATCTACCGAACTACATGACTGTTGATCAAGCGGTATCTACCTGGAATGTAATTCGAAACACGTATCCGACAATCCGAGGTGTTTTCAATTGGCAGATTCATACTGATGAAGCTCGAGGATGGACGTTTGCTAACAGGGTCGGGTCATAGTAAATCAAAGACACCGAGTGTGAAAGGAAAATGAGAAATAAAATTTAATAAAAGGTGCTCACCATATTGACAAGCATTATCTTTAACTTCATACGAGTCTCACTCGAAATGACGTTCTCTATACACAGGCCGTGTCAAACGTGCCTGATACTAACTACACTCTAAAAAAAATAAGCACCATACGGATCCATGAAGGTTCACAATCGTTGCCCCGAACCATTTTAAGTTCGGTGGATCGTAAAAAGTTCCGAGGTTTTTTTTCCGAACTTTTTTTAAGTTCTGTAGATTTCAGAGTTTCGCATTATCGAAACGAATCTTTCTGAAAGATCCGTATAGTAACCATTGGTTTCATACGTAATGTACCAATCCAACCATAGTTTCGTAAAATGCCAGAAGGTTCAGTAATATTTATAGTGAACCTCCGTTGGTTTTATTGTCTTAAAAAGGTTTTGTATTAATAATGCTGAACTTTTTAGAGCCATTTTAACTGGCTGAGGGTTTGGTGTAGTCGATACTAGGCATGCACCGAACCCGAACGTTCGGGTTCGGTGAGTTCGGGATCGGGTTCGGGTTCGGTTTTAAACAGTTTAGTCAATCGATAAAAAGGTATAGAAATTAACCCAAATAATAGATTTTAAAGTCGGTTATTGTATGTCTGTGCACACTAAAAGAAATGGTTCAAAAAAATGAAGAATTTGGAGCATCTGAATAAAATTGAAAAGGTTAGAAAAAAACCGAACCCGAACCCGAACCCGAACCTGACCGAACTTTAGAGTGCTTTCAAAATCGACTGTTTACCTACCAAAAATGCTTGGTGAACCCTCTAGATGCTCGGTCGTGTCTGAGTTTGGTGAAGTAGTCCCGAACCCGAACCCGAACCCGAACTCTGAAGACCGAACCCGAACCCGAACTCT
>JAJEKB010000040.1:0-41123 GCA_022393335.1 Macrotrachela quadricornifera | reverse complement strand
GCATATGCGTTTAATTTCAGGATGAACATACTTCGAGAGAAGTGGCCCCAGATCACGTTTAGATTTGCCATTGGTTCGAAAGTACAGCCCTTCTTTTGTTTCCTGACAATAAATACCAAATAATACAATACTGTGCGAATCAGTATACCGGCCTATATTGTATTTGCGACGAGTGAGAAAGGTCTCGTCACATTCGATTGTAAGACCGGGACCTCCAAGCTATCCTTCCACGTGAGAGGCCACTACTTCGCAGATTTCACGGCAAAACGAATAATGATCGGATACTGTGGTACTGCTAATGGTGCGGTTAGCCTCCCAGTTTTGAAGATGGATTAAAAGTTGATTAACAGGTATCTCCCAAACAAATGCAAACATAATAGCCAAACAGTAGTGGATTGGTAGTTTATGACTTTCAAATCAAGTGTTTTTGGCTGGATTAACAGTCTTATTACAGCTTTTCTTTCTGTGGCCTATCGATTTAGCTTTGTGCGATCTCTCCGCACAAGACCAAACCCAACCGAGTTTAGTTTGACCAGGTCGCCGAGTGACCCTCATAGCTTTACCACAGTGAATAGGAGGAGGCGTTGATCGATTAGGAACTAAACTAAGTTCTTCAGCAATTTTCTGGGCCTCTTCGGCATTCTGAAGTAGTAGTTCCCATGTGAACATATTGACATTAACGAGCTTAGGGTGAACGATCATTGTTTACAAATAGGAGAGAGTGAAATGTACAGAAATAAAAGAGTGTTATTTATATATGTTTGATTTCTCTTTCTTTTTCTATTTTCTTATCGTACAGATGACACGAGACATATAGATATCTTCTTTTTCTCTTTCCTTTCATTCGTTGACTTATTTTCTACTTCTGATATTGTTTTGATATTTTTTTTACCCTGACATGATCATAGTGCCATCTATTTTCAACTTTTTTCAGACAAAGTAATCTCTTAACTTATTGGTCTGGGGCACTTGTAGACCATTGGAAACCGTTTTAATAGACCTCCTAGAGGCTAATTGATCGATTTAGATCGTTAGATAAGGGGGCATCGATAAGTGTATTTGTCCCCAGTAGAGGGAATTTTACGCTAGTTCATCTCAGAATTCACTCATAAAAATTATCAAACATCCATAAGAAGAACTAAAAAGTAGTCTATTTGCTTTTTTTCTGATTTTAACACATTCAATCCGATGAGACTCATCGGTGAATCTCATCGAGTTTCGTAGATCTTGAAAACTAGAGAAAATGTCTTCTATTATATCATATAAGATCTATATCAATTTACATTGTAAAACTGTTTAATTATTATTTATTCTTCATGTATATTCGTATAAATTGACATAGACCGAATCAATTAGTTTAGTGTTAAAATATCGAACAATATCCCTCTGCATCTCGATCATTTGATAAAATTTTAGTCACTGTATTCTTGCCCCATATTATTGGTAATCCAAATACCAATGGAGCCATTCCTAATCGCCAGAGCATTTGGTCTTTTGGCCCTATTGTTCTATTTATAGAAAAAATTTGTTATTGATTCTTCATAATTGTAAAAAAATAATAATATCAAATAAGCCATATCTGACTTTAGTGATGGCACGTTTTGAAATCCATCTTAATATAAAGGGTAGTGTTAACGAAAAAGTATAACTAAGAAAAATGCGAAATGCATTATTTCGTAATGTTTGATTTGATTGTGGGATATTTGTAAGTATTTCCACTTGTACACTAGCCTAAGACATGTATTTTAATATAAATATTCTCTCTCAATGAGTGAAAATTTCTTACCAGTTTGATATATACAAGACGTTACAAGTATTTGTCTATTTATGGATGATGTTGACTGGTCTTAAAGGCATGTGAAGCTTTTAAATACAGGTAAGCAAAACAATTTTTTTGTCATTTTTCATTGCTGTTATCATATCATTTTCCTACATCATGTGTGATATGAGTTTAACGGAGAACATTGACTTTGTATTTTTACATAAATAGGTTATATATATAAATATCTATGTCAATTTACTATTTTACTTTAGAATTTTCACTTATGTCAAATCTCAAAGTTAAATTGAATTAGTTGATTATTGAAAGATGAACTCATCGATCATGTTATGCATAATTGAAGAGTGACAATACGATTAAGACGAAGATTAATTATTATTTTCATAGTATTTTCAGTTTATAGATATTTATGGTTTATCTGATGTTTACTTTGATATCGATGAATATTCTAGATTGTTAAAAGAGTTTAAAACAATTGCTTCACTAAAGAGGTCATTTTTTCACCTATTTTACAAAGGAAAATAGGCCAATTATGTTGCATATATTTTTATCTTCTATATCGAAACTAAGTAAAATAATTGAAGTGGTATCCTTTCATTTATTGACATTATTTAAGAAAATAAAAAAATAAAAAAGAAAGGCAAAGTCCAAGAAAGTGATTCAGATTTAATTGATACCGATATCATCAGCAATGATTGAAAATTTTAGCTTATTTTAATTCTGTTGTAGATTCGTATTCTTAAAATAGAAGTGTGCCATCGACTAAAGTATTTCATTTGTATTATTAATCTAGACAGTTAAAGTCACCATTGAATAAATTAATCAAAAAAAATTTATCATATGTATGATGTTTCGTTTTCTATTCTGATCTATTTGCTTTGACCTATATATTTCGTTATATAAGTCAAATTATTATCTTTCTTCTTCGAATTGTTCATTATCGAAAATAAAAGAAAAATATAGTTTAACCTCTCTCTAATATGAGCACTATCGGAACCAGCAAAAGGCGCACAGTTTAAGGAGGTGTTCATTAATGAGAGGTTTTTATGTTTTCTCATAAAGAGACTAAATATTCACCTTAAAATGTACTTTTGACGACACAAAACTGAGTTTTCTTAAATAATTATCGAGTGTCTTTTACACATAAGTTTTCCAAATCAAGATAAATATTTGTTAATTAATGTTAGCGATTATCGGTACAGTCTTGAGGGAATGGACACATCGAGCAACATTATTTATACTAAACTATTGTTTTCTTTTAATTACATTTGATTAGTTTATGTTGATCAATATTTGTCTTTTGATGATTTTTAACAAAGCAAACGACAATAAAATTATATTGTTTTTTTCATTCAACGCACTAGTTATAGAACAGATACTGCTCGTATTAGAGAGGAGGTTGTTATTGTTCATGGGGCCAATAAAATGCTCGCACTGATAGAATGAGGAAGTGCTTATAATGGAGACACTCATTTTCAGAAAAATTCGCTCGGGTGGCCCACAAAGTGCTCAGTATAAGAAGTTGCTCATATATAGAGATTATACTGTAAGATTTTTGATTTTTCTCAAAGATGTCAGTTTCATATGATACTAGTCGAATTTATATTCTTTCATCGAAATGAATATTTACTACACTTATATTAAAATACATAAGAATAAAGCAGCTGGTATTGTATCACATTACCATATTAGATTGACGCAAAAAAAAGTACCTTTAATAAAAATCAAATTTATTTTTCAATTAAAATCGAAAGAGATAACGTTCGTCAATAAATATTAATGAGACTATAAATCGAGTAAGTAAAATGGTCAAATTGAGAATAGTTGAATGAATCTAATGGGTATGATTATTTCAATTAATAAATAATTTGTAACATAGATGTCGAAATAATGATCTATTTTTTTCTTGTTAAATAGGATAATCTATCGTCATTACAAGAATGTACGCACTTTGTTGCTTATCTACCTTTTTTTTTTGATCTTTCAACTTTAAAAAATGTAGACAGATTACAGCACTATATAAATAGTTTTTAGATTTAATTATTTTAATAGTTTATACTTTACTCAAAATAGCATGTCACGTTACATGACCAAAACACATTTTCGTATGTATGTATTATTATAAGAATTTTTTGATAAATATGTTTCTATTAGATTTCAATTGGCTAATATCATTAGCTCATTTTACTCTTAGTCTTCTAAGATTGATTAGTTATGCTATTGAATTCGTTATATTTCAAATGGTAAATAAAAATAAAACAGAAAAAAAAAGTAGTGTTTTTATATTTTATAATAACTAAAAATAGGTCGAATGGTATGATATATATATGTATACTCCTCTTCAAATTTATCTTTCACCATATATGGCTCGTATTCCACGATTTATTCACATTAATAATAAAACTATAACTATATTTAATGCAAATATAGTTACTTATTTTCGAACACTTCTTATTATACCAATTGCTTGGTGTCTTAAGTAACTATTTAATAATATTTTTTGAAATATATAAATATATTTTTTGAATGTAGATATCATTATACAATATTATCGTGTTTTCTTGTTATTTTTCATGATTTTCTTGATCATGTAGATGGTATTGTTGCAAAAGTACAAAAACGTGTTTATGGAGAAAATATTGATGATCCATTATTAGGTGGTTTTATGGATGCTTTTTGTGATAAAATTGTTAATATTGTTTGTCTTTGGACTATTTTACAAGAAACAAATTTTGATGAAACATCATTTTTTATTTCATTTGGTTTTATTCTTCTTTGTTATACAATTATTGCTCTTGAAACTATTATTGGAATTGTTAGGGTACAAGATTATTTTTCTGCTGCATTTAATAAAAATAAGTAAGTTATTTTATTAAAATAATTTAATAAAAAGAAAAATTTTATAATTTTTTAAGAATACTTACACAAGGTTCAACATCAGCTACTATGGAAGGAAAATTAAAAGAAACACTTGAATCAACAGGTTTAGCATTTTTATGTTTATCAACAGGTCATATTAATCCATTTCATCATTGGTGTAAATATATATTTTTTATTAAGATTTTTGTTTTTTTTAATAATTTCGTTTTTTTTTTTAGCTGGTATAGGTGGTATTATCTGTTTTGCATTGACAATTCGATTAGCTTGTGCATCATTATTGATAAAATTACGAGCACGTTATACAAAAGAAATAAACAACAATTTAACAACTGATTCAACATCACAAACTCTTTCACTATCATCATCTATTCAAAAAAATATTCGACTAAGTAATGAATTCAATTTATCAACTGATACAATATCACGTAATCGAGCTATGACACTTCCATAGTCGTTTTACTGATAAACAAAACTTCATCCTATCATATTCAATGTTTATATGAAACATTTGTGTATTCTAATACTTTATGTAAAATATTCATAATCATTTTATTCTTTTTAATATTGTTTTTGCACATTTATTTTATTTAAATATAAAACTAAACATAAAACATTTCTGATATACATAATGAAAATTCGAAGATGGGAATCAGTATCTAATATTTTTCATAAGAAAAAATATAGATATAAAAATCTTCACCATTATAAACGAAAGTCAAATACATTTTTATAATTATTTTTATACATTCAATGACATTTTCGTATGAATATCAAACACAATAATCTATGTTCAATCGTAATTTCAATTGTAAATCACATCTATATGTATTCAATTCTTGAGTTTAAAAACACATTTATATTCCGAAAAGTACTGATATAGAAAGTCTATTAAAGATGATGTAAACAAAAATATTTACCGCTAGATTGGGGAATTAAAGTGATAAAACTATATAATTGAATCATCTATTGATTTTTCGCGGAAAAACATATCACCCTCACCCTCATCCTCTAGCGGAATGGATTGCTTTTATCTATATTATGTGTGAGAGTAGGATCGCTTGATTCAAGAAACATACGAAAAACATTTTTGGTTGAAAATTATTCCAGGCAACAAAGAGCATTAGTAAGTCATTTACATTAATTCAATTACGATCAATATGTCTATATGAAACCTATAGCTAGTGATCTGTAATACTATCACATAATTACCATAATCCATGATGAAATGCGATTGAATTTTCCTCAGAAATTCTCATTGTTTTTTATTAATGTTCATTACTAAGATGGTGAGTGATTCAACGTGATATATCTTTTCTCATGTTTGGAGAATGTTGAATGATTCATTCTATTGTGGTATAACAGAGAGAAATTTTAGATTGAACATCATCATAAGTTGAATATGGATCATTGTTGGAAATCAATGGCACTATTTCAATATGCACAACTGTAAGCTCAAAAACCGGTCAACCAAATCGATATTCATCATTTACATCTCTTCTTCTTTTCTTTCAGTAAAATATTTCGTCCATATTCCAAATGTCAGGTATAATGGAATGTTAGATCCCAATGGTGTTATCAAATTCTCATCAATTGTCTTTTTGTCTATTCTCAAAATAGCCTCAGTCTAATTTAGTATTACTCAAATTTATTATTCATTTCTCTAAATTTTTTTAAACATTTTACTAATTTATCCATGCAATAAATTCTTTAATATTAACTAGTTTACGAAATTTTCATCAACTTTATCAGAGCTTTTGGTCTATTCTAAGAAAATTGACATATTTAAGATGATCAACGATCGCTTATAATGTCGTTTACAGTTGTTAAAACTTTCATAATCCTCATCTTAGGTTTTAATTGAGTATCTTATTTAGTTAAATTAGAATGTGTCACGACAGTTCCATAGCGTCTTTTTTTGGAAAACTGTCAGTTCACCGCAGTAAACTGCTTGTTCAGTTTCGAGCCTTCAGTTAATTGCAGTTGTCCAACGGTTAGAATTTAAACCGTGCTTAGCCAACGATGTTGCACAATTGGTTTTGGTTACTGAAAACTTTTAAAAACTTGTCATAGATATTTATTTCTAAAAAAAACATTTTACAGTTCACTCTAAATAACAAACTCATCAGTAACTATTATTTCATATAAACGATCTTTTCTTTTTATTTAAATCGATCTCTATTACACCAAACTAATGGTAAGTGTCATGGTGTAGAAATATTTTAATTCATTAAAATAAATTTCCACAAAAAGAAGCGATCAGTAAGTTGTTTGATATGTCCAATAATGGCTTCTCTACTCAAAGACGTCATCCATTGCTAGCCAAATATACAACATCATTTAGGCTAAAATCAACTCTTTTCTCTCATACATAACCATTTAGTCCAGTCCATCCTAGCTCAATTCGGCTGAACATGCAATGTTTCAACGGTAAATTATAATAGAAAATCGTATACCTGCAGCTATGAATACAGGGGTATCGTGTGTAGGCGACAGCTTTCGATATTGGTTGATATTCAGATCTGAGTTTTTTCATCGACTATCACAGGAATGTCTTCGCTTGGATAGTCAAACAAGCGTTCTCGGTCAGAATAGGAATAAGGACTTTCTCGATGGTAAGATAGATTCACTGCGCAAAAAGAAAATGATTAATAAATCTAAACAAATCGTTCATATCGATTTTGAACTCACCGAATATTCCCCTACTGTTGGTCGGTCAAAACGATTGACGAAATGTCAGAATTCGATAGTTTTTGTGCTGAATTATGGACGAAAAAACTAGTCGTCTTAGTACCAGTGCTAGGGATGAATGAAAATGATAATAACGACGATAATTCTGATCGTAGATTTCAAAATCGGTGAATCACGTTAAATTTTTGATTTTCTATCTGCTGTTTTTGTTCATTCATTTTTTCTCTTCTTTGCTATCATCTCATGTACAATCTTTCGGCAGATCTCATCGATATATTTAACATGAATGAAAGTCGTTCATTTACATTAAAGGGTAGAATTGTTGATCCAGCCTTGTCATATTCGCTAAACTTGATGATATTAACAAAAAGCTTCTCTATTTCTTGAAAAAAACTCACGATCTAAAGGTATTTTTATGGTAGACGTTGTCTATGGAATTATGTTGTAAGTAACATCAGCAGAAAAAATATCCAAATCAGAACGCAAAACTTTTATGAAAATCTACGTATGGTGGTATGTGTGTCATTTATATATTCCAAGTTGAGAATATAAGTATACACCAAAATAGCATGATACGGTTGCTAATCAGGATATATTAATAGGAAAAGACTTCTGGTATAGAAAAACAGATCTTTTTAATAGATCCATCATGATCGAAAATATTAGTAATGACAATTGGAAAAATAATACCTGTAAGATTAAATACAAGCTCTCATCTGATGATTCTAGTTCACCTCTCAAAATTCATTATTTATTTAATATTCAGAACATAACAGATTACTTTTCCTAAGTCACCAGAATCAATCCGATCTCGATAGATGATTGTGAAACAAAGTTATTAGAAAACTCCCCAGTTGTTATTTTTTCTGTATGATCACTTCTAAACTTCATGAAGAATGAAACACGCATTCTTGCTTCACCGATATCAATGATAAGAGAAACGATAATGGCTACTTGAATAGAACAGTATTCTTCTTTTTCATGCTAAATTATTTTTCTCATTAAAATTGTACGTCATATCTTTTCAAATTTAATTACATTCATGATAGTAAGAAAGCAAAAAGGTCCACTAACCAATTTTTTATTCGAATAATAACTTAACAATTTTCTCATTTTGTAATTATTATTTGTCACATCGTCATTCTGTTGTTTTTAGATGAACACTCAAGTGCATCTCTTGAAAAGTAAGTATTCAAGTAGCGAGTAATTACGAATCTCATACATACACACCTTTTTTCTTATTCATATACACTAACGTCTTTTTGCTTGTGCTGTCTTCTCATGTAGGCAACTATTTATTTTATTATACATTTAGGCGTTTAACAATGCAAAGAAAATAATACGTGAACATCATCTACGAATAAACGAAACTATGTCACAATGACGATGTGGCAACAATCATCGACATGATGGACACATTAATCTGAATATTGCTTTTGTATATTAGTTTTGAATCATAAGTAAATAAATGTTCTGTTTATTCTACCAATCATGTTTTTCCTTCAACTCATTTAAATTTAGATGATAAATGTAGGAAAGATTGAAATAAAAATGATTCGAAAAGTTTTAGTAGTAAATGAGGGCATAAATTCAGTAGTGAGAAGAATATGCTATAGTTTAGTATTTTGTAAAGGATAGTAATTTTATGTTGAAGAAAAATATTATAAACATGTACGCCATGTGATCATTCTAGATTGAAGTGATACCTGACAAAAAGAATGCGATATTTCATTTACTATCCACCGACCAATTGTCTAAAACGAATTGACGTAGAAGATGATATTCGTGTCCAAGAAATCATTCATATGGTACAACATGAATTCGGCCTCAAAGTAGACACTGATAGTCAAGCTAAAACATCAGTTGTTCTCAATTATAATGGTTCTGATTTGAAACCGACATGGTCCTTGGCTGATTTAAGTGTTCCTTCAGGTGCCATTATTCGCTGTTTATATCGCAAGAAAAAAGGTGCCGAAATCTATGTTCATTGTGGATTTAACAATCAAATATTGGAGCTCTTCGATGATACTATTACTATTGAAACAACCATTGGAGAAATACGCACGAAAATATCTGATCGAATCGGTATTCCTTTGAGTACTTTCTGTTTAGAGACGTCCGATACTAAACGACGTTTGTACGATCAAATAAAATTATTTCAATATGATTTAAAACTAAATGATCATATCTATTTAAAAGTGTGGTGTGGTTATGAAAATTTTTTGAATTCATGTAAGAAAGGATTTTTAAAAGATTATTCACAGGATGATCTTACTCGACACTATCAACTACAGATTGCTTTACATATTGCAGCTTTTTATGGTAAACATTTATAGATTTCCGAATCTCTTGATGTAATTGTCTTTCAACAATAGGTCATATGGAATTAGGACATTCTGTTTTACAAATGGGTGCGCGAAGTGATTGTCCAGTTGGTGAACATCCATCTCGACAATGGGCGAGTGAAACAACAGTACAAGGTATGCCTGAAATGCTTAAATGTCCCATTCACATAGCCATTGAACGAGGGCACATGAAAATGGTCGATCTTTTTGTCCGACAATCACTTTTGTGCACCCAAGTGACGCATCCAATATCTGGATTTTTACCCTATCGTATAGCATTATCATTATCTATATTATCAAAAACAAAAGTAGAAAAACAGCGTTACGGTGAAATCTATTTTTATCTTTATGATAAACAATTCAATCTCAAAATTCCATTAAATGCCAATGGTGGTTGTCGTTTCAGTTTATTAACAGCGAGTACGAACATCAATTTATTGGGTCGATCATCAGCGTATCATACCTTTTTTTCTCTGCCTCGCTACTGTAAAATAATCGGGTTCGATATAATTTTTCCATATCAGATATGATGAATATTAACAAAATGTGTATTTCCTTTTCTTACATAGATGGTACGAACGAGCACGAGAACGTGTTTGGAAGAAATACGGTGCTCATATTAACAGTTCAACTGAAATCAAACGAGCCTATCAAAGTAAAGGCATACTAGGTTATAAAGTATTGATTGATGGTTTCAACAATACTTTCGATGCTTCTAATGAACTGATTTGTTCTGTCACTTCCCGTGGAAAATCGCAAATAGATCAAACTGACTTTTATGGCGCTTATACGGATGAAGAACGTGGGAAGATACTTCAAATGAAGGCATACATAAAACAGTTTGGAGCTGATGAACAGCAATCGGTTAAATCTACAGTAGTCAGTAACCCTCAGAAATTACGACATTTTCCACTCTTGGCTCAACACAGCTTGTCAGGAACAAAAACGCAGCCAATTGACTTTGAGCCTAAGAATGCTTCGGTACCTCTAGAAGACATTATTTCGCCGTCGGAACTCTTCAATTATCAAGATTCTTCCGGTTCTATCGGTCTGGATCATCAGAGTTCGAAGCTAATCGGTGATACCGCAAAATTCTTGAATATTTATAGAACACCATCGATCACAGCCAATTCAACGTTACTCAAAACAAATCAAGGTCAGCTCTATTAGCCCGTTGACGCATAGTAGAATCTGAACAAATTGCTTTGTTTGCCATTTCTTTTAATCAGATCTTAAATGCGTACTTTTTCAATAAAGAAATACAGATAAATTTATCTTCATGAGGAAAAATTCTTGAGACTTTCCTTAGCAAATAAATATTTCACATGCACCTTTGTTTCTTGTTTAGATCAACGTGAGCTCAATCGAAAAGCTGAATTAATGTCAAAAACGATTAACAAAACTGTCTTTCATGAAAAGGAAGAACATGAAAAACAGAAGAACTGTTCTATGCGACCGATTTCTACATCGATTTTGAATGTACCAACCATTCAATCCAAATGGAAGCAAAAACTCCAAATGGTAGTCACTACTACTGCAACTTTGAATTATAAAGACAAAATCTTTGCTGAAGATAATTACTTTTTATCGTCAACTCCTATTCCTACCAATGACCAAAAACAGAAAATTGCTGCTAAGAGCGATCTATTGACGCAAACTGAACAATCTTTAAAGAACTCTGTCGAGAAATCGACAACAAAAGCAAGATCTTCTTCGGCTCAGACAAATCGCAATATAAGTCTAGATATCGCTTCTCATGTACCACATCTGAATCATCCAACAAAAGAAAATTTAGGTCCAATTCGATTCCGTTTCGATCCAAGAATTCATCAGGCAACTATCAAATCGTATAAGCGTCATGATAGTGAATCGATTCGTGCAACTGCTCTCCATTGTTTGCAAGAGGCTACATTTTTCAAGCAAAAATCGTGGATTAAACAAGTAGAGATCAGTAAAGAAATGGTTAAGCAACGTGTCAAACGACTTATTCGACGAGCAGATAATGAACTAGAAAACTCTGCCTTAACATCTATGTGAATATTCGAGACTACGCCTTCTCTATGTACAACTCAATTTTTAACAGTCAAAACAAATTGAATGATGTGTGATTCTGATGTTTTTCATTTGTTTCACAATTTTTGCGTGAAAAAGAAATATTTTTTTGTTAATAAAAGGAGATCGATTTTGGGACATCTTTATACAACTTGAGCGTATTTCAGGACATCGAATGTTGTTCGCCATAAAAACAATGCATTATGAGTATATGTAACAAACTATATAAGAAAACATAATCGACAGTCTTGCATTGCATGAAACAATAGCTTACTCCGAATCTGGACCGATTTTTGATAGAGTTTCTTACGATAACGATGAGAACGTATGCTATACAAATGGTAGAGACGTGTATAATGCTTAAATTTGTTTTTTTTCCCTAGTGGATGATCGTATACTTTTGTCAAACATCAAAATAATCATCAAGAATGTCGGCAACAATTGTAACCTATATGAAGCAATCACTTAGGACAAAAAATTGGAAAGTTGGAACCAAATGATTCTGTATTTAGACTTGAAGTAATTGAAAATCTTTCATTATTCATTCCATGCCCATTGTTGAAGGCATCAACAGAGCCTATGAGGACGATCAAAGTTTGGACGCAAGAAGGGAAGAGGGTGCAAACGAGTATTTTCAACGAAAGCTTTTATGAAAAGACAAGATTTTGGCCAAAATGTAGTCTTTTTGCTGAAGAAAACTGAAAATTTGTCATTTTGAGAAGGGGATACACACGTCTCCTGCTCACTCAAATTTTGAAGTGGAGCAAAAGTAGATCTGAAAGTTTTCAAGACCTCGATCAACAAGAACGGATCAATAACTTCTTGTTGATAATAAGTAGTAAAAAATATCGTATGATTTTATAAAATTGTAAATACAAGATAGCTCAAAAGTCGATATACCGAAAAAGAATTGAATATTTCCGTTATGCCTCAATCAAACGAGCTAATTATTTTACTAATGGTAGCAGTATGCTCACAGTTTATATCTATAAAGACATGCCTAGAGAAACTTTTTGTTAATACAGAATTTGGTATCAGTTCCAATGTAGCTCTTTCACTACTTTGGCTTGAAGCTATGATTACATTACAATTTGTCTTACAGATAATGGCCAAGTTTAAAAAAGTATTCTAATGCAATATTATCAACAAATTTTAATGTGTTTTATTTGAAATTTTTGGCGATAAAGTGACCCAGACCCTGAATGACTAAAATAAATATGAAGTAATGACAATGGAAGAAATATGATAAAATCATAAAGGATAGAAGAGGTATAATAGAAATAACTAAAGTAGTAAAAGAATAGAATGGCCAATGACTATACTTTTAATGTGGTAAGTCTGACATTTCAGCGCATTGCTTATATAAATGCAAGATCTGTGAATTGGTAATTCATTAGTTCTAAGTCGCACACAAATTTAGTCAAAATAAAGGGTAACCTATAAATAATTGTACTATTAGTATTTATAAGATTTCTTCTCTACTATCTCTGTGATTCAAATACTTTTGTTAATGAAACGATAGAATTTGAAATTGTCTACAAATCCATATATAATTTCACCCTAAAACTTTCTTAGATATATTTGAAAAAAAATTGCAAAAATAAATAACAAGTTGGACGTAATAAATAGTCGTGTTTTGTATCATATTTTTCCATAACTTACCACACTCTATGATAAAAATAGTAGATGCAAAGTACATCCATTTATTCTGTCTCACCCGGTAATTAATTAAAATTAACCACAGATTTGAACTTCTCATCTCCGATTAGCCTTTAATCAAGTTTTATGGAAAATAATCCTTCTTCTTTTCACTCTATTCTTGAGTCAATCATTGAAGTGTGGACATATAAGCAAGAAAACAAACAATTTATTTCTAATAGACTTTTCTCTATGAGAAAAAAATTATTTATTTAATAAGATAAAAAAAATTACTAAATAACTATGAACGTTTATCAATAATTTTTAATAATTTATGTGATGTTTTGTCCGTAAATAAATCATTAAAAGAAATTGATTCAAATTGAAGAATTAATTGTTCAGAAATATTTCGTAATGAAATATCAAAAATTTTTTGTACACAATCTCGAATATTTTTTTCAAGATTTTCAATTAATGTTAATTCAAATTTAACATATCGAAATAAAAGAAGAATTTGTTTATTATTTGTATATGGTACATAATCTATAATTAATTGCCATTCAATTAAATCAAATTGTTTCATTATTTCTTCAAGATTTGATTTTGAAAGTGTATCAGTTCCAATCATAATTAAACGTTGACTATAAAATATTTCAATTAAACCATATTTATCATTATTATTATATAAAATTAATTGTCCAAGATCTCCTGTATCAAAATGAATTAATTGATTTCGTTTTCGAATTAAATTTGTAACAATTATTTTTGAATTAATTATTTCAACATGAACTAATTCTTTTGGATATAAATAAATTTTTGTTGAAGAATATTTTGGTAATTGACATGCAAATACACCTGTTTCAGCTGAACCATAAAATCCAATATAAATTGTACAATTAAATATACGTTTAAAATAATTTTTTTTCATATCATTAAGTGATTCACATCCAAAAAAAATTTTTTCAAAATGAATTTTTTTTTCATTTTGTTTTTCAATAAAAAAAGCTAATTGCATTAAACGATATGGTGCACCCATAAGAATATTTGGTTTAAAATATTCAATTACATCTAATATATCTTTATCATTTGCTCTTGAACTCATTGGTATTGTTGTACAATTAGCTATTGAACAAAAATCATTAAATATTTCACATGAACGATAAAGATTTTCTGAATAAAATAAATTAAGACAAATATCATTATGTGATATAATATTTTCATCAATCATCATATTAACTAAAATTTTTCTTTGTAATGCATTTTGTTTAATATCTGTTGTAAAATATAAACGTTTTCCTCCACTACCACCAGATGATGATATATAAACATTTTTATTCCAACGTTCATCAAGAGATTTTAATTCAATTAATTGTTCATATAATTTTTCTTTTGTTAAAATATTTTCATTATTCATTGAATGAATATGTTCTTGATGAATATAAGGACGAATATAATAACCTTGACGAGTTATATTAACAATTTTATTTTGAGATAATCGAATTATTCCAATATTAAAACATTGATCATTAAAACAGAATAACATACCACATAAATTCATTGATTTATATTGTATAGATTCAAAATATTGTTGAACAATCCATTGTTGATGAGTTGAATCTAATAATTGATTTGACCATTCATCTGATGTAACATCAATACCTAAATAAAAATAAATTTTATTTTTAACTCTTTCACAGTGATTCAGTTTTCCGAGAAAAATAGATTTAACATATTAATTTTCATGTATATTCACGCTCGATAAATGCACTCATGAATATTTTCAGTATGTACAACTATTTATTTTTCTTTCCGTTGTTTGTAATTATTGGATAGTAGGCTTTTTATCACATCGAACTGATTAGTTACTCGAGTCTGTCTTTTTCTGTGTTACACATATTGTAAAATAAACAACGTATAGATTTATTTTATCAATTATCAACATACTATGTATAAGTCAGACGGTCCTAAAAGTGATATCAAAATAGGTGGCGTTCGCATTGATATTTAGAATGTCGATAGTAAATGCTTTTTGGATTTACAAAGAAAATTATGGCATAAGCCGTATGAAAATGCTGCAGTTTCGTGAAAGTCTTGTGTGATCCTTAGTCCTTGTTGTTCTATTCAAGAATCTGAAATCTGGTCCGTAAGAATGTTTTCTGTTCACTGTCTTCTGAAAATGCGGTGGGTCCTATCAGAGATGTCCATCGCGGTTGAGAATCTGCCGCGACGATAATCAAAGAAAGCTACCCGCGGCGCTGGCGCATCGTGCCGGTCGTCAGAAAAAAGCTGCCGCGCCGCGATGGTTTCTGAAAAAATCTGCCGCCGCCATCGCAGCGCTGCCGCGATGGACATCTCTGGGTCCTATTGCCGTAAAAGGATTAAATTCTATTAGAAAAAAAAACAAAGGTTTTATTAAATATATAATACCTATAGTAATATTTTCTCCTTTTCCAGCTAAATTTGGTTTAATTAACCAATGTTGTTTATTATTAATAATTGAATCTTTGAAATAAGTTGGAATATTATTAATAATATAAGTTGTTGGTATTAATTGTGTAAATGTATATTCATGATTATTTAATAAAGTATAAATAAATTGTTGATTTGATAAAAGTGATAATAAACGTTTATCATGGATAATAAATATTGTTCTTAAATCATTAATATAATTTAATTGTTGATTTTTAATAAATAAATCTATAATATCATATGGTAATTGTAATATTTCATCTTGATGTAATTCAAGAATAAATTGTTCAATAATATAATTTGTTTTTTTATCAATTAATTTATTATTTTCAATAATTAATTGTTTTGGATCAATAATTAAACATATTTGAGAATATTTTTTAATCCAATATTGTTGAAATAAATGTATATCATAACCATGTTCTTTAGATTTAATAATAAACATAGATTTTTTAATATTAAATTTTGATAAATTAATTATTGTTTCAATTAAATTTGAATAATTATTTGAAAGTCGATTTTGATTATTATTTGAACATAAGTAAGCTGACAAAAAATAACCATTAAATGGAAATCTTGCATTAATTTCACATATTTTTGGTTGAAATGAATATTTTTCATTTATTTTAAATAAATTATTTTCATTATTAATAAAAAGTAGATCTGGACGATATGTTCCAATTTGATAATTTGGTCGAAAAATATTTAATTGTGTTAAAATATAATGAATTTTTGAATTAAATTTAAATGTTTGTCGAATTTCTTCACCTAGATTTGTTGATTGATTATAATATTGTACAATTAAATTTAATATTTTATATAAATTTTTATGTTGAATATTAATATAATTATAAAAATCATTTGAAAATATTAAATATTCTTGAAGAAATTTTTTTTTATCACACATTGTATAAATATTATATGGGAATGTTCGATTAAATCTTACACGTAATAAATGACGACGATTATCAAGAATTTTTGTTCTACTATGAAGATATTTTTGATTATTTAATATAATCATTGTATATTTATTTAATTTAGGTTCATATTTTTTAACTTTATTAATTATTAAATTAATTTCATTTAATTCATTAATATTTTTTTCAGATAATATATCTGATCTATAACGAATTTTATCATTATCAAATAAAATAGATGCATTTATATGATCAATATAAGATGATTTACGAAATTCTAATGGAATATTTATTTGAAATTTTTCTTTTAATAATTTTTCTTTTGTTTTTAATGATAATTCTTTTAATATATCAGATAATTTTATTATTTGAAATATTCCACCACCATATTGATCTTGTTCTAAAACAAATAATGCAACATATTCAGGTGTATTTAATTCATATGAACAATCAGTATGAAATGGAAATTCATCATCTGTTTGTGATCGAGCTAAATGTTGATTTTTATTATTTAAATCTTTTTTAATAGGTCGAACATGCCAAACAACAGAATTATTATCTTCATTATGTTCTAAACATTGACCACCAAGTTTTTCAATAATATCAATAAAAAAATTTTCCATATTTTCTATATAATTATCACCATTTGGAATATGTTCATTTGAAAATTGTATTCGAACGTAACCATCATGTTCAAGTTTATTTTCTATTTCACTTAATTTATTTGGATTATATTCAAAATTATTTAAATCGAAATCCATTATCTATAAAAAAAACAAAAAAAGATCAAAATATTTTTGTATTTAATACTTATTTTAGAATTATTTATCCGAATAGATAAATTAGAAATTATGTTAATCCGAAATTTCGACTTACTTGTTAAATGACAATACTAAATACATGTACTATTTCTTTCTCTTTCTCTCTTTATATATCATTGTTGTGACCCTATCACATATGTATATTTCATCGACATTTTCTTTCGTTCTCCCACTCTCATGGCGTCATGTTCGTTCGTTCATCAGGTCATCCTTCCATGACATCATGTGGGATTTTTCTAATCTTTCACGTTTTATACTAAATTAAGTTTATGCAAAAACAAAAAAATACACATTGCGTAAATACTTTGTTTTCTGTAAAAAAGAAGTATGCAAGTTTTTCTGTTGAATAGTTCACGTTCAATTGAAGAAAATTATAGAGAAAAGAAAAAAGATTTTAATGAAATAATAGAATGTATTTATATATCAATCTAATGACACGTATTTCACTGTTTTATTAATAAATATAATGTCATTCAATTAAGTAATAGATGAACTAAGTCAAATAAAAAAGATGAAACTTATGAGTCAATATTAGTTTTGTTTTTGTATGACTACCATAAAAATATTTTTCTTTTCCTTCTCTCCTATGTGAAATAAATAATAATAATCTACTTTTTTTTATCATTAAAGTAATATGACTTACTTATCAATATTTGAATCTCTTATATAAGAATTTTATTGATAATTAATGAATAATATTCATTGAGTCCTAACTTGTATTTTCTAAATAAACTTTATAATGTCAGCCATAATCTACTGATGTATATTTATATATCAGATTTATGCATCTATTTGTCATTATATTACGAGAAATCATCTTTTTGTTATTTACTGTATTAAGAAATGCTTCATGTTTCTTTTATTTTTGTTTCTTTCTATGCAGAAGCACATGTCTGAAAATATGTCGTATATTTTTTGTTTGTTCTGCTTATTGTGTAATACTAATCAATTATTTTTATTTCGTATATGATAAAATACAGGAGTGAGATAGGTTAAATGATCATCCTTTGTACTTTAGATTTGAATTACTTAATACATTCGACAATAGCTTACACAATACGTGTTTTCTGCTTTGCCTTAGCTATTTTTTGAATCATTTATTATAGAGCGAAATGTTTTTCGTTAAAACAATCAAAACAAAAAAAACTTGTCACAATCAGAATAGACGATTTTTAATTTTTTTTTACTGTTACCAGGCTCATGTCTCTTCATTGTTGTTGTCTAATTTTCTTATAACAGCCAGCACAACGTCTTCAGATATCGTATGCAGATCCTTATTTTTCTCGGACTTGCTTCGTATAATATGAAAAGCAACGTAACAATAACTCCAGTGACTATTCAGTTGGTTAAACAAAAATGAGTCATTATTTAGCGATATAAAGAGGAGAACGATAAATAATCAGTAGAAGATAACAAAAAGGTCATTAAGTATGTGTATTAGTAGTTGACTATCCATAAAAATGAATATCTCGAAAAACTTTTATAAGAAAATTGAATCGGGTGGAATGTGTTAACCTGTTTGTGGCTGGTATTTCGTGAATTTCCTTTGAACGATCATGGTACAGAGCTGAAAATTTCGATGTCTCTCTCTCTCTCCAAAGATCGAATTTTGAAGATAAAATCTTTATTTATTTTATCATAAAGAACAACGTAATTGAAACATTTCAGAATCTTGTTTTTTTTTTTTTTTATAAATTCTGATATTTGACAGAGAAGATAACAAAAGGTTATTATGTAATAGAATTTAAAAAAGCCCGTGTAAATTGATTGTTTTGATTTATTTGAAAAAAATGTTAGATCATGTGAAAGAACATATACCAATTCGTAAAATATCACAATTATCATTGGAAGTAATTTATTTTTTTTTTGGATTTTGATGGATATATTGAAAATGATTTTTAGAATAAAATTTCAAAGAATAAAGAAGAAGAACGAGAAGAATGGGATCGACCAATTGAATTTTTTCTTTCATTAATTGGCTGTTCAATTGGTAAGTTCGATAAAAAGTTTAAAAGATGAATATTATTACTTAAAATACTCTTTTTTGTTTGATATCTAAGGCTTAGGTAATGTATGGAGATATCCATATATTGGTATGTTTATTTATAATAGACTAGATATTTTCATTTTATTCATATTTTTCTAGCATTTAAAAATGGTGGAGGTGAATATTTTTGAAAAAAAAAGATTTATTTATTTAATTAATAAAATTCTAATAATAGGTGCTTTTATTATACCATATTTTTGTATTTATTTTCTTATTGGTACACCACTTTTCTTTCTTGAAATGTCACTTGGTCAATTTACTAGTAGTAGTACTGCAACTGCTTTTAAAATGTCACGAATGTTCAAAGGTATGTATACATACATTATGTCACAGAAATTTCGAACATTTTACTACATATTAATTGAGATATAATTTACTTTGAACGAATTCTCATATGTATTATGAATAAAAAAACAAAATATTTTTTTTTTATTTTAAAGGAGTTGGTTGGGCAACTGCAATAAATTCATTATTAGTTTCTATCTATTATAATGTTATAATTGCTTGGTGTCTTTTTTATTTTTTTGCTTCATTTCGACGTAAACTTCAATGGAGTGATTGTGGAAATTGGTGGAATACAGAACGTTGTGCTAATCCAGGTAGAAATATTATTATTTAAAAAAAAAAAGAAAAAATAAATTTCTTTTGTAGAAACAACATCATTTTTAAATTCAAGTTTATTTTGTAATAATATAAATCGTCAAATAAATTGTACAATACCTACTCTTCCACCAGAAGAATATTTTGAGTGAGATTATAAAATAATATTTTATTTTTTTAAATATTTATAAATATATATAGTAATTATGTATTGAGACGAAGTAATTCGTTAGAAAATTTAGGAATACCAAATTGGTCTTTATCATTATGTTTATTATTAGCTTGGATTCTTGTTGGTCTTTGTATAATTCAAGGTATTAAATCATCTGGAAAAGTAAATTTGTTTAAATTAATTTTATTTTTTTTAAAAATATAATTAATATAAATAGGTTGTTTATTTTACTGCATTATTTCCTTATGTTGTTATATTTGCTTTGATTATTCGTGGTTTAACTTTACCGGGTAATCCTTTTTTTTTATTTAATTTATTTTTCAAGATTAATATGATTTAGGTGCTCGAGCTGGTATTACATTTTATTTAAAACCTAATTGGAGTAAAATTCGTGAATTAAATGTAAGAATAATTTTATTTCTTATGGTATTTATTAGTTAAAAATTTTTGTACATATATTTTTATTTTTTAAGGTTTGGATTGCTGCTGCTTCTCAAGTTGAATTTTTTTTGATAAATTAGATTTTTTTTTTTTAATATATGAAAATTTTTTATGTAGGTTTCATTTTCATTATCGGTTGCATTTGGTGTTCTTCTTGGTTATGCTAGTTTTAATAAATTTAATGCAAATTATCTTAGGTAAAAATAAATTAATATATATATAAAAAGTATTAGACCATTCTATTTTTGTTTTGCATAAGACCGAAACGGAAGTGGTTCAATACTTTTTTTGAACAATTGTATATTTAATTTATAGAGTTTGTATTTTTGTAACTGCTTGCGATTGTTTTACTTCTGTAAGTTATTTATATTATGATATATTTTTAAAAAAACTAATAAATGAAAAAACAAAAGGTATTTGCTGGTTTTGCTATCTTTTCGATTCTTGGTTATATGTCATTTAAAACGGGTTTACCTATTGAACAAGTAGCTAAAGCTGGACCAGGTCTTGCTTTTATTGCTTATCCACAAGCATTATCAATTATGCCAGGTGGACCATTTTGGGCAGTTATTTTCTTTTTTATGCTTCTTACTCTTGGACTTGATTCTCAAGTAATATTATTGAATAGATATATGTTTTTTTTTATTTATTATACAATTTCTATTCAGTTTGCTTTTGCAGATGTTGTTATATCTGGTCTACTTGATACATTTCAATGTTTACGTCGTTATAAAATGTTTGTAACTATCGGTTATTGTGTTTTTTGTTATTTATTAGCTTTACCAATATGTGCACCGGTAATATTATATATAAATTCTTGTAGAATTTTTCTAATGATTGTAACATATTTCGTTTTTTATTTAGGGTGGTATTTATATATTTGTATGAATATATTAATTATTGTATTGGAATATTTTTAGTTTGTTTATAGACATTGATGAATGAATATGCATCGAATTTATCTGTATTTATATGTGCATTTATTGAATTTATACTTATTGGATATATATATGGTAAATATATATATAGGATTGATTTAATGTTTTTATAAAGGTGTAAGTGAATGTTTATTTGATGATGAAGAATTTTTTTTTTAGGTTTTAATAATTTTATGGAAGATATTCGAATGATGTTAGGTAAAAGACCTTTAGAACCATATTGGTTTTTAACATGGTGTATATTTGGTCCAATTATAATTTTAGTAAATTAATAATAAAATATTTTGTAAATATTTATAAAAATTAGATTGTTTTTTTTTCATCAATTATTCGATTTCAAACACCATCGGAAGGTAATTATACATATCCATCATATGCTAATGTACTTGGTTGGCTTATGGTTTGTTCATCGGTTATATTTATACCTGGTGTTATGATATATGAATTTTTTAAAGCATGGAAAATAACTCGTTATACTCAAAATCAAGTAGAAAAAAAAATTTGTTTTTTAATAAGTATTAATATATATTTATTGAATTTTAAAGATTGATAAACATACGCCACACTATTTACGAATGTTAACATATGTTAGTCAACCGGATTCCGCATGGGGACCAGCAAGAAACAAGGATCGTCATGGTCGTTATAAACCAAAAATAAATCAATTGAATAAGAATAATAGTGATAGTACTTTAACTTTGGATTGTCAAAGTATTTTTCGTGTACAATTATAATCAACTTATTTTTTTTTGCATTAAAACGATAAAGACTTAAAGGTATTAATAGAATTAACTAGTATAGTCTATAGATTATTGATTAATTATATATTTTTAATTATTAAATAAATATCTATATATATAAAGAAGAATGTTTGTATGTTTACTATATATTCGATTACTGTAATAGTTAGCGTCATCAAATTTTTCATGGCATTCATCTAGATCCAGAGGAAGGTGGAGATCGAACTGGGAGATGAGATTCCCTAGCTTTCGAAATTTGGCAGAAAATCTATCGAGCTCGGTACGTTATTCATGTCAGATACAGGTAGAACCAATAGTGGAACCAAGGAAACAACACGACCACATTTTCCTGAGACAAAAAATTTCCACTTTTTCTTAATATAAAGGCAATTGTTTCCACGCTGCACCTCTTCTGGAGCAGATTCTTAAACCGTACCGCATCATCTGAGAAAAATTTCTGGATGTACCCCTGAGTGGAATATGGGTGTTGTACATTTTATCTCTGTGATACGGTACATCCTGGAAATTCACTTAAAGAATGAGTCACATATCGTCAATGGGATTTTTCTATTACATCATAATATGAAATTACCGAAACACTAAAAGAAGAACATAGTGACGTCATTGTCTCTTACACCAATATGTACTATTGAAACTATCTCGACCAACATCGGGGTACTTTTGCAAATTGCAGTATAAATATAATTTTTATTTTATGACATATTTTGAATTTGATAATTACAAAATTGTACGATAAGTTTTTTTAAATATTCGAAGAGATTTATCTGGATTCTTTATCTCGTAAAAAATATTGATTTTATTTTTAATATTCGAAAATAAAAAACATATCAAGTAAAATTTACATAAATGGCTTCATTAATTTTGTTGTTTTTTGTTTCTTATAATAATCAAACAAATTTATAAGTTAATATATGATAAATAAAAAATCATGACAAACCTTTGCATGTTTTTTTATCAATGTTCTTAGGTAGGTAAAAAAAATGGATTTTTACTGATATTTTAATGGATGAATTTTGCTGTTCTGTAATTCAGTTCCTTTTTATGTTTTTTTTATAGTAATAAATTATTTTTATTGGTAGCTGTTTTTCATCAAATGTACATAAGAGTAAAAGGAAAAAACGTGTCTAAAAAGGTAAAATGGAATAAATCAGTAAAATGAAGAACGACGAAAAAAAAAAAATTCGTGTATTTTGATAACAAAATGAAACGGCAAATATAAAACGAAAACAACTACATTTATTATTTTAATACGTAAAATGGAGAAGTTTCAAGCTAAATTACAACGGTTTAAAGAACGTCTTTTAAGAAGTAAAATATCATTAATTTGTTTTATTTTTCGAGAAAAAAAAAAGATTTTGATCAGTCTAGAAAGGTCTTTTTGTTTTAGGGTGAGATAATTTATTTTTAATTGATTGATATAATCAAGATAGATTAAATTTTCTTATAAGAAACTTGTCGACTGAGCCTTTTTAATATTTCGTATATTAAATCCATTCTTTTGACATTTTCTTTTTATCTTTTGTATTCTATGTTTGATTATTTTAGAACCACGATATCAAGCTGATAATTCATCATGTCTATTTAAAACAGGTAAGAATTTATATATTTTATTTTTTTACAATTGATTAATAGAATATATTTTTTGTATTTTTAGAGAAATTATGGCTTGATCTTCAGTATCATTATAATGGTCAGATAAAAAAGCCGGATGAACTTGAAAATGAAATGAAAGATCCACCAGGTACAATTAATGAGAAAATATTAGACAAGATCAATGGTTCTCTCATTGGATTGGCTTTAGGTGATGCTCTTGGAGCACATGTTGAGTTTCGTCCTTATCAATATTTACATGATAATCCTGTTAAAGATCTTGAAGAAGGTGGAACATGGGGTCTTAAACAAGGACAGGTATTGCATTTTATATTAGATAAAATTTTATGAAACTTTTAATACGATACGATGTACAGCATTTATGCAATCATACATGACTTTTCTTACGCGATATATTCATTGAAAGTTGTTATTTTCTATAGTGATGATTTCGACAATAGAGAATAAGAAAATATCACGATCAAATCTATAATATCTTTTTTTCTAAGTTTCCGTAGCATCTTATGATTGTTTATATGAATTATTATTATTAGTAATACACTGTTGAAAAAAATCTATAAACTTGAATAAAGTTTATTTATGAAATGAGGAAAAATTCTCCTATGATATTTTCGATTAGAAAAGAAAATATACGCATTTTATTTTTATTTAATCTCTTATTTGAATTTGTTGGAGGCGTTCGAACGAATTGCAATCTTTGTTCTTTACGAACATAGCTGATGTTTTTATTTGCATTTCATATAAAGAACGCAAAAGAAAGTCATGCTTCTTATTAATCTTAAGTATGTTTATATGACATCATTCGAAGTTTTACTAATATTTATTATACCTTTTAAAGTCATGTCTCATGATAACGAACCGAATAGATGAAATATTTTATTATCTTACATAAAGACAGAAACAAAATCAAGCTTCTTCTCAAATCATTCATTTTAGTTATTATCTTATATGACAAGTACATTTGAAATGTGACATAGTCCAAATATAGTACAAAAGTTATTTCACGAAAGAAAAAATATATTTGTGATATTTGTATTTAAAAAAAGTGTTTGATTAGATTCATATCATTATAAATCAAAATTAATTTATATTGAATTACTTTTAAATAATAGTAGTCATGATAATAAACTTCAGTAAGACTAACATTTCTATAGTGTATTGATCGATATACAGCAACAGAATCAATTATATTATTCTGATAGAAAAATATATCGGACATTTTAACATTATAGAAACGTAAATTTTTGATTTGATAATCCTAAATCTATAAGACATATTTGCAACCATTATCAACTGTACAGTCTATTCTTGATATAATGAAAATTGATATAGTGTACATATCATCTAATAAATATCTAATAACAATACAAGTGATTTGTTATTATCAATTACTGTAGAATATATGAATGTATTCTAGTTCACCGATGATACTTCTATGGCACTTTGTTTGGCTATTTCATTAGTGACTCGTCAAGGTTTTGTACCCTATGATCAATTAGTACGATACAATTGGTGGTTCAAATATGGATACATGTCATCGACTGGACAATGTTTTGATATCGGTGCAGCCACCAAACAATCACTAACAGTATTCAGTCGTCGTCAAATAGTCTTTGCTAAGAAATATCGTATACCTCTAAAAAAGTTGGATTATCTTTTAGATAATCATCTTCTTGAAAAGTTCAAAGTACAATGCAGTATGGCTGGTGTTGCTGGCAATGGTGCTCTAATGCGTCTAGCACCTGTACCACTCTTTTTCTATAAATATATAAATGAAGCCATAGAATTCTCAGGTTATAGTGGGCTGATTACTCATGGTGATGACAAAGCTTATGATGCGTGTCGCTACTATGGTGCTCTAATTTGTGCCGCTCTTAATGGAGCTACAAAAGATGAATTGTTGGATACAAATTTTTATGAAAAACATAAATCATACTTTGGTAAAAAACCACTTTGTCGTGACGTTCAAATAATTGCAAAAGGTTCTTATCAAAAGAAACGTGGCTATGATGATGGTATTCGAGGAAAAGGTTATATAATCAATGCTCTTGAAGCTGCTTTGTGGGCTTTTTGGTCTGATGATAATTCATTTGAGAAAGGCGTTCTCGCTGCTATTAATCTCGGAGATGATACTGATACAACAGCTGCTATTTATGGTCAATTAGCTGGTGCATTCTATGGATATGAAAAACTGCCGAAGAAATGGGTAGATCGAATTTATGCTAAAAAGTTCATTTTAAATTTGAGTAAATGGATTGCATATGAAGGAGAGAATTGGAAGCCAACACAAGCAACTTATCCATCTCATTTAACTTCAGACTGTATTAATACGTCAGCTTCTGTCGAGAACTTGGTGTGGAATGAACCCACAGTATTATATCCTCCATCTGGACCACCGACGCATCCTGGAACGGTACCACTAAGTAGAAAGTACGATCATAAAGGATTTGTTTCTCCTGATATAGATTCACCTTTGCCATTGTCATCATCTCCATATTCAGTATCTCGCGATAGTCCAATATCATATCATCCTTTACTATCTCAACGTAAATTTCATGATACTATTACTTCGAAGGAACAGCAATCATCAACACACTTATTGCCTCCCAAAGGTCCACATAAAACAAAAAAACGGCGCAATAGTTTTGAAAACAAAACAAATAAATCAAATGAAACAACATTCATATAATTCATTTCGTCACAAGATGAAATTAAATATGTATAATTCTACTAGAAATCTTCTTCATTAATAATAATTCTAACCATTGAACATGAAATTTTTTTGAAAATCAATTCTTTCAATAACATAAAAATTAAATCATTTTAATTTGAATGTCATCTTAATTTTTATATATAGAAAAAAAAAAAATGTTTTTTTTTAATTGAATTATTTGTTTTTATAATTAATTTAGATATCTAAACAATTTCTATATAATATTGATGATTGAACAAAATCGACTTTAACAATGGATTTTCTGGCTATTAGTTTATTAATATTATTATTGCTGCGGTAAAGTGCTTTTTTGTATATTTATTCAAACATTGATCAATCAATATTATGTCAAATGTAGCTAATCAATAGGAAAAATAGTATAGAATATCAACTTTAGTCAATAAAATATCAAAATATTTTCCTTAATTATTCAAAAAAAAACCAATCTGAACATCGCCTTTATTACTAAACTTTATTATTAGATTGTAATTTATAAAATCTCTCATTAACAATTTTGCATTGAATGGTATACATCAGATATATGTGTGCAAGAAGCGATGCCTTAAATTCTACATCTAACAAACATATGTAGAAGCACAAGATGTATTTACATGATTAATGTTGAACTAATCGTTGAGGATGACTGAGAATAATAAAAGGATATATAATGTCTTTGCAGGACTACCATTTTCAAATTTACATCCTCAATAATAATAATTCCTTGTTGTAATTTTCTGATTGGTTCATTTTATGATAAATGGAAGTTTTATCTTAACAATAGGAATTTGTCGAGTTACAGTAATCTTTTATGAATTCTTAAAATTTTTTTATACTCATTTAGTTTAAACATCTCAATTACCGTGCCTTCATCCACACAATGTTGTGTATGTAGATTACACCAATCAGTGTGAAGTCTGTTTAAACTAAAAAAAGAACCTTGTTTTTGATGCAAAACAGATACTTTAGTTGGTGATTATTCGAAATTTTATTGTTAGATATATCATTTTTCTTCTGTCAATTCATTTGAGTGATTAATGGATTGAAATAAATTCTGTTGAGTTATTTCTGATAGAAAAGAAAAAAATCTTGTTTTTTTTTTTGTTTTCTTTCATATATTTTGAAATTTCTTGTTGACTTCTTTACCTTTTTTTTATTAAAATATCATATAAGATGCAATGCTTTCGTCGAAAACAAGTACAAAAAAAGTAAAATTTTTTCTACTGTTTGCTATATAAGAACAAAGAAGTTTGTTGATTAAATCATTTTTCTTTATGTTTTTTTTCAATTTTTTTACAGATAATTATATAAACATATATATATATAATGGCATCAAAGAATCAATCACATAATGTTAAAACAGATAGTCTAACGACAGTTGATGATGATATGAAATTACTTATTGATAGAGCAGCTGAATTAATACTTAATTGTGAAGCTATTTTATTTACTAGTGGTGCTGGAATGGGTGTTGGTAGTGGACTTGGTACATTTCGAGGCATTGCTGCTGGTGTTTGGCCACCTTTATTAAAACATCCAGGATTAGATTTTACAGATATGAGTAATCCTGAATGGTTTTCAAAACCAGAAGGTAACAGTACTGAACACAATACTGCTAATTTTGGTTATGCATTTTGGGCATATCGATATAATGCTTATACATCAGCTTCTCCACATATTGGTTATGAAATTGCTAATCGATGGAGTAAATTCAATAATGTAAAATTTTCATTTAGTTTTACTAGTAATATTGATGGTCATTGGATAAAATCAGGTTGGAATAAATCATCAGTCGTTGAATGTCATGGTTCAGTTCACCATATGCAATGTATTGATAATTGTCGTTATCGTATATGGGATACTAATAATGCATTAAACCTTAATGTAGATTCACAAACAGATTGTGTTATTGATAATTTACCACGATGTCCTGATTGTAAGAATTTAGCAAGACCAAATGTACTTATGTTTGGTGATTTTGGATTTTTTGGGGAAAGATTAGATGAACAAAATAATCATTATGGAAAATTTAAATCAAATATTGCCGAAATAAAGGCTAAATTATTAATTATTGAATTAGGAGCAGGTACAGCCGTTCCGACAGTTAGAATGGAAAGTGAAACAATGTTTACTAATCGCAAATGGAGAGCTGATTTAATTCGTATAAATCCATTTGCAGAAGATTCAAGAATTAGTCCTTATTGTAAAAGTAAAGCTGATGGGCAAGCAATAGAAATAGCACTTGATGCATTAACAGCTTTGACATTAATTGATACAACAATCAAGAAAAAATTGAAATAATAATTTTTTTGAACACAAATCATTCCTTTTCATACCAATCTGTAACAACTTCGAAATAATCAATGAAAATATATAATTAAATATATACAATATTTTTATTGATTTAAACAAAATATAATATATTTGACTATTCTGACCCATATTTTTTTATTAGATAAAGAATTGTTCTAATAAAATATTTAAAAATAAATACATTTCAAAAATTGTTGATTTAAATTATTCATAAAAGAAAATTTGCTGTTGAGACTATATTAGTTTACGATTGATCAAATTATTATTATTATTTTAGAAATCTATATATATAAAGAAGAATGTTTGTCTGTCTGTTCGCTTATAACTCAATCCCGATAAAAGCTAGCCTCACCAAACTTCAAGAGTGAGGGTGGGTGTGGGTGAAATCTCACCCAGATGTACTGTAATAGCTAAAATTACTGAACTTTTTACGATGCTTTCCTGAGTCAAGAAGTGGTTTTGGAGGGTGGTATTACCATTAACGGGAGTAGAGAGGGGGTGTCTGGGTGAAATTTCATGAAGCCATATCGTAATGAAATTTATGTCAATTTTCCGGAAATTTAGCGAATTTGTTATGATTCTAAAATTAATCATTTCGTATCGATCATTCTTTGGTCTTAATGTGAAAACCGAAGGTTTCTCATCCATACATATAAAGAAGAATGTCTATCTGTTTGTCTATTCGCCGTTCATTCGGACATAATACGGGAAAATGTAAAGAAAATTTACACAGAATACCCTCTCAACTAGAGCAAAGCAATAGGATAGTTTTCGACCCAAAATCAACTATATGAATGAAAATATCCATCGAATGAAGATGGCAACAAAAGAGATGAAATTCCATTTGTCATAACTCATAATCTATATATAAAAAGAAGGAATTGTGTATTTTTTTTCTATTTTTTATACATTCGGACACCGCACGAACTAGCGGTGCAAAATTTTTCATAACATACTCTTAGGTCCTGAGGAGGATCGAGAGAGAGTTAGGATAACTGGAGGGAGAATTGGAGTGAACTTTCACACAGGTTATGATATGTTCCAGTTTTTACGTATCTTTCAGAAACTTCAGAACATCTGCTGCCATTGTTAGAATATCCACCTCTTACTGTCACTTTTTTTGCATTGGATGTCAGTATAAAGTTTGGCAATAGGCATGAGTTAAGTGAAAGACACTCACATTCCACACTACTTGCTGAATTATCCGATTTAAGAATGAACGTAACTGTATGCACGGCTGAACATGCAGTAATAATAGATGAAAAGGTCACAAACAAGCCCTCTATATGTCTTCTGTCGTTTTAGAACATGCTAAGTTTTCAGCATGGAGATTTCTCGAGCAACGCCGGATACTACCGGTGGTTGATATATAAAGACAGCGTCAGAACATTCGTAGCTAGATTATTCCTAACTTCTTAGAAAATGGAGAAAATCCTAATAGGAAGAAGACCGTTTGTTCTAAAGTCACGTTGTTCACGTGGTATTAAATGATTTTTTTCAGCTCAAATTCGTATTCGATCAAGAAGCACTTTTTCAAAAAGTAAAAAAATGTGTCGATAAGAGGAATATAGGCCTAGTCTGGTTACAACATGAAATAATAGCTTTCAGTATATTCAACATGACAATTTTCGAAATTTTCCGAGCTCGGTAGTAATCTCTAAAGCTCTCTAAATTTAGTCTCTATTTGAATATGATGAGGATATGATGAATTAATTTTAGGAGCTTGAGCTAAATCTCTAAAATATTTATTAAGTGCATGTGTAATCTCCTACTTGTCAGATAAAATTCTTGTTCCTACCCATAATTTCGTGAAAGACGACGTTTTTGATTTGTAAATTTACGAAAGATATGACTAGAAGGAATTTTCTTATCTGTCACAAACATCTTGAATGGCGATTAAAAAACTTTTGTTTTTCTTTCTATCGAGTCAAACAATGTTTTAGAGCCGCGAGAGAACGTATATAATATTGATACCAATGAGCAATTGTTTTTGTTTTTTTTTTGTTCATTCATCCAGAAATCATCTAGAAACATAAGGATAGCTTCATAAATGAACCAATCTATGTGAGAAAAGAAGCCATTCGATATAAAATCAACAGTTTGAGAACGCAAAACCATTGCCCAGTGATCGTTTGTACCATAGAATATTGTTCCATTCTAGACTCTATTTAAATTATTGAATATTAGATCAATATGTCTATCTGATCTTTTAGAAAAATGAGAAGAGGTACGAGTAAAAATGAACCCATTTATTTGAGATTGCATTGAAATTACTTGTTAAAATAGTGTCTTTTACTAAAAAGGACCATAAACCGTTTAAATTTCCAATTTGTTCATATGATCAATATAAATCTGTTATCATTTGCATCTTCTTTAGATGCAGTCACAAAGATTTCCCTAATATGTGTGTGGAGGTGTAAGCCGATCGGTTGAGTCACCACCGTCAACTATTGCAAATCAAAAAAAAGTTTTCATATTTATTCTCATTTCACCCTGAACTAGTCAATAGAAGCGTAAGTTGATCAAGTGAACCACCAGCGTCGATCCAGTCGTCGGCTTACACTTTTGCCTTTTCCTCTCCTGTTATATGTGAGTATATGTTGGAATTTTCTCTTTCCTCTCTTTCATCATGTTGGAGTGATTTTCCTTTCATCGTTCATCAACCATGGGATTTTTCCATCGCTTGGTATATACATTACGATTGTTGTATGAAGCGACATTTTTTTTTACATATGCTGATACTTATCTACGTACGTAACGATTCAGATCTCACTAAACTGATTATTCTAATTTGTTCAGAAAGATCATAAACGTCAATAATCACTATATTTTCAATACTAATATCAATTCTTGTTGTCCTTAAATATTTCCGTATCATTATCATAATATATTTACTATGATTTGTACTCTTTTGATAAAAAAATATAAAGTGAACAACTTTAAAAATAAAATTTATTAAAAACAAAGTACATACACCCACAGTCTTGAGCATTATACGTGAAAGTAATAAAAGGAATAAATTGATTAGATATATGACATGAGTTGTTTTTTCAATTAGTTAAAATACTGTGGAGTGTAAAATTAGAAAACCATTCTTCTAAAGTAGACATCGCTCTTGTTTGAATTTTTATAGAAAACTTCCAATACACAAGGTTATCTAGTATTACTTCAAAAATTGTTTTTATCAATGAGAAAAGGTTATAGGAAGAAATGAGACATAATCAATATTTATGTTTAATAGCAGGCGTGCATATGATAATGACCAGTATTTGATAGACATGATATAGATAAGATATAAAGCTGTATTTTATATTTTCTCTCCTGCCGTTATAGAAATCATGTTTTTTTCTATTATTTATAAAAACTTTCCATCTGTTCAGAAAAAAACATGGTCAATCTTGATGTATAAATGTCTATGAAATCTTTCATATCATTTCATTCTTTTTGAATAATAATGTCTCGATTTCTTTGTTCGTTGGCATATTTAATATTATTTATCAATTGTTTGGATACTGTTCGAATTCTTGGTATTTTTCCTGCTCATCAAAATAAATCTTTGGGTTATGTCAAATCCAATCCAAGTCGTGATTGGATAACTCAAAGTATAGCAATGTTTCGTGCAGCATTTGTCCTTGCTAATCGTTATGGAATAAATGTGGATGGTTATCCCATCAATCATACTATTCTTCAAATAACTGCTGATGGAACTGGTTTGACAGAATTTGAATTTGTCTGTCGATCAATTACTAATACAATCGAACCTGATATTTTAGGTATTGTCGGACCAACAAGTTCGACTAATATACGTTTTCTTGGTCCGTTTGCTGCACATACAGGTTTACCACTTGTTTCTTATGCTGCAACTCACGCTGCACTTAACGATATATCTGCTTATGAAACATTCTATCGTACTGTTCCATCAGATGTTCTTCTAGCTGAAGCTATCGTACAATTATTTAAATATTTTTCATGGACAACATGTATAATAATTATTGGAAAAGGTGATGATGGTTATGGTGGATTAGAAATCTTATCAGATATTTATTCGGTTAATTTGACAATTCAAGAACGATTAATATTTGATCCATTATCGGATAAATTTCATGCAAATTTAAAACAAACATTAGGAAAAAGTCATTCTCGTATTGTTTTAGTTTGGGCTAATCAAAGTTCATCGACGAGAATTATTCAACATGCACTTACAGAAAAACTTCTTGGTCAATCTTATATATGGTTAACGACAAATAAGGTAAGTCTAAAAATATTATTATGTTAAAATCTTGTTTATTTTTTACAGAATTTTCTCATACATTTCAAATAATTTCTAGACAAGAAAAGTTAATATTTATCTTTAAAATAAAACTTCTATCAATAATCACTACATGCTCTATCATTTTTTTTTATTTGTAATTAGTATTGTATTACTACTATATTTAGATTGATTTCGATGTATTCGAACCAAGTAAATGGTCTATGTTGGAAGGTATTCTTACTGTAGCACCTTTTATAAGTAATCAAAGTAGTTTTGGTGTTAATGAAACATTACAAAAAGAAGCTTTTAATGTTTGGCGTAATTCATTAGACGATAATGAATTTTTTACAGAAGATTTATCTGCGATAAGTCCATTTGCTATGTATACATTTGATGCTGCTTGGATTTTAATTCAAGCTTTAAATAAATCATCATTTGATCACACTTCACCATCAATGGAAGAATCAGTTCATTGTTTTGATAGTTCAATGAAAAATCATAATAAATATCATATGCATCTAAAAAATACTAGTTTTTCAGGTGTATCAGGATTTGTTAAATTTAAAAAAAATAAATCAAATGATCGTATTAATGGTAGTTTCTATGGTCTTTATAATGTACAATGGATTAGGCAAAAAGATCGTATAATAAAAGAAGAACCAATATATGAACATGTATTGACATGGTATGAATCAAGTCATAGTTGGAATAATTGTACTGATGACATCAAGATTGATATCGTCTGGCCAAGTGATACTTCCAACAAAGTGCCTACTGACTATCCTGAACTTGAAGGTTAGAAACGAAATTTAAGTAACATATAAATAGAAAGAATAAAAACGAAAAATATTGACATGTAAGAGAAATAAATTTTCGAAATAATAAGATAAATTTATTGTCAATATTCTTCGATATAATTTGTTCTTTTCAAAATATAATATAAATATTATTTTTAATTAAAGGTCAATTTTTGCGAATTCTTGTCATTGAAGCACAACCATTTGTAATAGTACGTAATATATCGACTAAAAATGATGTTTTTGGGAACAAGGATAAAAGTGTTGAACGAGTTAATTTTAATTCTAATTTTCTTAAAACTAAAGATCCAACTATCATTATTTGTGGATTTATTGTTGATTTAATTCTTGAACTAGAAAGGCGAATGCATTTTAATTATACTATTGATGTAGCAGATCCAAAAACAAATTATCATTCTCTAGTTGCACTAATAGCAAGTGATAATCGTCAATATGATATTATTTTATCTGATGTTAGAGTTACTTCAAGTCGTCTTTTAACAGTTGATTTTTCAACATCATATTATGAAAATACATTACGAATTATAACTCGACAAAATCCATATTCTTCATCAGTTAGTCTATCATCATATTTTAATCCATTTACATGGGATGTATGGGTTGCTATTTTAGCAGCTATTATATATTCTGGTATTATTATTTATTTATTTGAACGTCAAAATATAAAAATCGATAAGAATAAATGTAAAGCACAAGCTATATGTATTGGAATATGTCAAGCACTTAGTAGTATTATAATTATGACTGGTGATGTACGTTTAACAACAAATTCAAGTCGTTTGACAGTTTTAGCTTTATATGCATTAGGTATTATTCTTATTGCAACTTATACAGCTAATCTTTCATCTTTTCTAACATTAAATCGTGCTCAACCGCCTATATCCGGCATTGATGATATAAAAAATGGTCGTTTACCATTTACACGTATTGGTGTTGTCACTAATTCAGCTGTACTCGATTATTACATACAAAATATTTCTTCTAATTATCATTGTCTCTATACGACTGAAGAGATATACTTACGATTATTAGATAATACAATTGATGCAGCCATATGGGAATCATCTGTGCTTGAATATGCTGTTAATAATTATTATTGTAATGAATTAACTGTAGTTGGAGTTGGTTTTGTTAAATCATCATTTGCAGCTGTATTACCTAAAAATTGGCTATATAAAAAAGATCTTGATGTTCATCTATTATCTATGCGTGAATCAGAAAAATTTGATGCTTTAGAACATACATGGTTTGGAAATCATCATTGTCAATCGTCCTCAAGGAGTATGAATGGTATAGGTGATTCAAATATGACAACATTTTCACTTGATGTTTTGAGTGGACTCTTTCTTATATTCTTGATATTAACCATTATTGCTTTTGGATTTCATTTATGGTATTGTCGACTAACAGTTACTGCTGCTTTTTGGCAAACTATTATATATATAAAACAAATAATAAAATGATGAATTATATAGACAATATTATGAAATTTTAGTGTTAAACACGATCGCTTTTTCTTATTAGAAAAAAATAAAATATATATTTAAACAGGAAATAGAATTTTTCATTAATAACTTTCTATAATTATTTTTAAACTTCGTAGAATTATTTACAGATCAATCAATCTAAAAATAGCAGTGTAGAACTCGTTAATTCCATTCGAGTTTTCAACTATTCAACTATTACTATATGATAAATTAAGGATGTTGTCTGCAGGATGCCAGAAATAATTCACCGAGTTAGGATGCTACCTGCTCAATGTTGCAGCAATCTACAGGTAGTGATTCCTGGACACGCTCATACAATGCGGTGCCTCTAAGTCAGGCATTTTTGTTTCCTTCAGACAGACAGGCACCTGCAGTTTACACTTTTGTGGCACCCTCACGCAGCGCAATGTTTCCTGATCATGCATTCATAGTATCTCATTATGTGTATAACTTCTAGTATCCTGAAGTTAAAGTCCTTAATCTACCATGTAGTAATAGTTGAATATTCGAATTTAAAAGTTGAATAGTTGAAACGACTTCACGAGTTTAACATGTATGGTGACTTGATAAGTGAACTCATTGCTTCTCATTGTTTAACTGTAGAGGAGTTTATGTGTTCTAGTTATTTTGCTTTCTATATATTTTGTATCAGTACAAAAATTAATGTTTTTCAAGTGTCGGAAAATACGTACCTATCCGTAATAATAAAGCGTAGCTGTCTAAGAAAGTATTGAAAAGATTTGACATATGGAATAATACCATTCACTTAGGTCTTTTCTTGTAAGAAAATCATGTACAGCCAGGGCTGTCACTTTAACTTTGAAAATACTTTGTTAAGGTTCAAAGTGAGGTGTTCATATACCTTAAGATCCTCAAGTTCTACATAATCGTGGCATCCATAGGTCTTCAACTACTATACTATGGGGCACCATTGGGTCTTCAAGCGCTATACGATGGGGGTACCCTTGGGTTCTCATCAGCTATACTATGGGGGTGCCGTTGGGTCCTGAAGTTAGGGATGGCGCCGTATATTTATTCTGCTACTAGTAGTAACTATGTACGTATCGTAGAATGCTGGTCGCTGCGTCCGCTTTTGAATAAGTCGAGAAACGGCTTAATCAGATAGCAGGAAACTGTAACTCGCTTATTTCATGGACAACCATTGGAGATTCTATGAGGACTTTTGTAGAGCACCCATGATAACCTCAAATTGGCCCGAAAAACCCTGTGTTCCGTCTTTATCTTAATGGAGAAAACCTCCTCGAAATTCGATTGGCTGAAACTCTTTTGTAACAGCCAATCAGATTTCGAGGTGGTTTTTCACCATCGAGACAAGTGCGCATCATAGAGTTATCTGGGCCAATTTGAGGTTATCAAGGGTGCTCTACAAAAGTCCTCATAGAATCTCCGACGGTTGTCCGCAAAATAAGCGAGCTACATTTTGCTGCCATCTGATTCAGCCGTTTCTCAACTTATACAAAAGCGGACGCAGCGACCAGCATTTTACGATACGCATTTAGTTACCAGCAAAATAAATATATGGCGCCATCCCTAACTTCAGGACCCAAGGATATCCTCATAGTATAGCACTTGACGACCCAAGGGTATCCCTATAGTATAGTAGATGAGGATCGAAGGATATTCCTATAGTATAGTAGATAAGGACTTAAGGGTACTCTAATTGTGGAGTAGTTGAGGAGCTATGGGTACCATCATTATATAGGAGTTGAGGACTTACGGGTACTCCTATTACATAGAACTTAAGGATCTTGAGGTGTATGAACACCTCACTTTAAACTTTGAAAAATCAAAGTCAAAGTCGCACTTTAACTTTAACTTTTAAAGTAAAGTTAAAGTGACAGCCTTAGTTTTAGTATAACTAAATTTGTTATACAAATCGAGTCGGAACTTCTGGCTCACCCTTTATATATTCTATTTAAATCTAATCGATACATTTTTGCCTTACTTCAAAAAATTGTTGAATTTATAATAGGAAATTTTTCGAAAAGAAATTCAACACACTAGAGCTATTGTGCAATTATTTACCGATAAAGTATTTTGCATCAACGTCTATCAAATTTGATTACAGACACACAACTGATCACTTAGTAGCGGCAGCAAGCAAACTGATGTTAATTCAAATGATTTTTCCTTCATCCGAGCGAAAAAAAAACATCTTTCGTGAAAAAGCCTTTCTTTGATAAAAACAAATCAAACTCAATATTTCACAAAACTGATTACAGATTTGGGTTCTTGGCCATTGATAACCTATAGCCGAGTGTCATTAGAACACGGAAAAGTCTAGTAGAAAAAAGCTCGTTTCTGATTGGCTAAGATAGATAAACAAACATACATACAATATTCAATTGTAAAAATCTTTCTTTCAGAAAAGGGAACACTCTTACTTCAAAATCTTCGTACTTACCCAATGCTTCTGGCTTTGTACCTTTTTCAAATCACCTAATTTGGAAATATCTATAGCAACGATTCTAATGCATATACAGTTGTTAATTAAATCTTTCTCTTTCTAGCAGAATTTCGACTTTCAAAATTCCAGAAAAAGTTAATATTTCTCCAAAACTTTTTAATGTAATGAAAACATCTTAGACAAATGTTACTGTTTAATGAAATGATTATCTTATTGAATAAGATTTATTCTTCGTACTAGATAATTCTACCATTTAGAATGAAGAAACTCTCGAAATCAGACGTTAACTGAGAATATTCCTAGTATTTATGCTCGGAAATCAATTTGGCATCATTTTAAATCCTTTTTCTCAAAAAGGACTTTTCAAATCAGAATATCGAGTTCTAGAATTCAGAAAATTTCATTTCATTCACATGATAGTCGATGAAGTTGTGATACGCTTCCGAAAACACTACTCTATATATGTCTAAACGAATGTTTTAAACAATCATTCATTACTTGTTCAACAATTTGTCATTTTGTTGAATGAACACGTCCTAAATAATATATTTTTGAATGTTTCTGTAAACATGATTTTGTTCAAACATTTAATAATAAAAATAGTCATTCTATCCAACATAATCAATATCAAATAAGTATTGATAAAGAATAAATGTTTTCCATATGTGAATATTATTTTCAGTAAAAAAAATAATTTAAGTATAGTGTTTGATTGGTCTTCATTTTTTTTTCTTGCTTAAAACTCTTTGGATTTGTTAATTAGATTTTTTAAACAAGAAATTTTATTAGTTCTTATTCAATTCTAACTTTAATTCGGAACAGTTTTTCAATAGCGTCGGTGAAAAATAAGAAAAAGTACTAGAAATTATTCATATAACTGGATTTTGTGTTTTAATAAGAAATTAATGGCCTTGAATCAAATAAGCATGATAATAATCGCATTAACATCAATAGTTTGTTATGTTGTTTTTCCATGCAAAATATCATATATAATGCGTTTTTATATTAATATATTCTTTCATTTGGCTTGGGAGAAATCCTACATTCAAATATTTATGTCTATTTTGAGATTATAATCGAATGATTTTTCTATGTTCTTCATCGGAGTATAAATAGAGTGATTATATTCATTGATGTTTATACATTTGATTATTTTACAAAATACACGATCATACTTTCTCTTTTAAATATTAGTATTCTTCTCTTCTTAACAGTTGGTATTGTTTATATTCAAGGAAGTAAATATTGTGAAACTTCAATGATTTTCTTGATTATTTTGTTTTCTTTAGATTCATCTGAATCTAGTGATTCGAATGATAACACAGGTAACATTTGTGGTCGACATAAAAGATATAATCCATGTGGTTCGGCATGTCCACTAACTTGTGATGATCTTTATTATCCACAAGAAACGAAAGTGTGTGCTGCTCAATGTGTAGCTGGTTGTTTCTGTAAAGATGGTTATTATCTAAAAGATGGTAAATGTTTTAAACCAAAAGAATGCTGCTCAGGTCCATATGAGTTCTATAATCGTAAATGTGGTAGTGCTTGTTCTAAAAATTGTCTTGATAAAGAAGAAAAACCATGTACGACACAATGTGTTCAAGGTTGTTTCTGTCAATCTGGATATATTCGCGAAAACAGAACTCCAAACAGCACATGTATCGACCAAAATAAATGTCCAAAATAATTGAATTGAATAAAAAACAATATTTTTTTTTCTATAAATACTTATTATCATTTAAGCAAGCAAAAAAAGGACAAATAAATACTGATGTTTTCTGTTCTTATAATTGTAGTTTTTTTCTGATTCAAAAATAAATTATTTTAGTCTTATTTAAAAGACTTCATTTTTGAAACTATTAAATAGGATTAATATACGACACTCAGATATATAAATTAATATAAATGAAACAAAAATTTATTTGTATTTAATATATTTTTGCATTTATTTTTTATAATTTTTATTAAAAGATAAAAGTGTATTATACAAATACACTTTCACTATTTATTGAAATCTATTATACTATACCGGATCAAATTAATAGAATGTATTTCGAAATACGAGAATTCTCAAGTAACAATTTGTAATAATTAAAAATTGAATACTTTAGTGCGCGAAATAAAATTTTCATTAAAATTTGTGTTATGTCTAGTGCGTTTTACTAAATATTTTGTCCGTATGATCGATAGGTATGATAATGCGCAAAAGCGATGTTATTCTTATTTAATCATAAATAAACTACTTTTCTTTCGTTATGTTATTTCTTTTTGCGTCTTATCAATACATGTGATGGTTTTTCGCTTTTATGTCACAATTTGCGACAAAATAATATTAAAGATATAATGGTTTTTAATGTTTACAGCTCATTACAATGAAGAATGTTTCAATATATTTCACCTTTGGCAATAATACATTAAAATTTTTCATAATTTTTTTTGAAAGTTTTCTGATGTTTTAAAAGTTGTAAAACAAAATAGAAGAAATATGATGACAGAGAATATATTAATAAGAAACTAAACAGACAAATTCTAAAATATTGATTGTAGATGTGGAAAATTCTCGCAATTATGGTACCTACTTAGGGCATACAAAAAGTAGTGAGACTGGTACTTTAGTGCCGCATAGTAAAGTTAAAGAAACTTCTTTTCTATACAGTCTGATAGAGAAAATAATGCTCTATTTCTCTATGCTATTTGATCATACATCAATTAATATTATAATAATAAAAGTTCGATAAGAACGTTTTTTTTTGTTGAAAATTAGCTGATTAGTATTTAGATCATCATGAATGTAGCATTAAAGAAAATGGAGCACTTTTGCGTTCTCTTTATTATCATATAATACGTTGTATTGTGAAAACAAACATATGATGAGGAATTTGATTTTGTAGCAAAATCATTTTGAAAAAAAAAAATCATAATTTGTAAAAGAATTGATAACTGCAACTATAA
>JAJEKB010000039.1:233566-268466 GCA_022393335.1 Macrotrachela quadricornifera | reverse complement strand
AAAAAAAAAATCATAATTTGTAAAAGAATTGATAACTGCAACTATAAGCAGTATTGCAGAGTTTGCGTTATTGCGGCGTTGCCTTTATCGTTCCCCTACTGTCATCGCAAACATCGCAATACCTCAAATACCGCAATACTGCAAGCACTAGAGACGTCTGAAACATTGTAGCCAACAGATGAAGCGTTTACATGATATACAGTATTATGCCACTTAGATAGTAAAATTATTATATAGATCTTATTACTATGTGGATTAGACTGTCATCATCATAAATATTGTCTATCTTCGCTGATACTGGTTAAAAATACTGTTATGGTTGAATTTGCCGCAAAATCAAATTCCTCATGAACTCAAAACAAAATATACCACGAAATGCATTGTGAAAAGCTGTACAAATTTTAAAGGATCGCTTATTCGATACTGGCACTTTTTGGTTGCAAGCAGACAAAGTTCTGAGCAACCAAGTTTTGACGTTGCGAAAACGAGATTGTTTTTTGATAAGAGACCAATTTGGTTTTTACCTATTCCATCTTTTTATAACTGGTCTATGTAAATTGCAGAGCTTTTCACGCTGCATCTTGTAGTGAATTTTGTTCTTTAAATGGAACGTGTAAGGTGATAAAAAATATGGGATAGAAAAAACCAAATGCATCTTTTACGAAAATATAACCCTTTGCGGATGGCTACCAGAAGACAACAAGCAAAAAATTCTTCTTCTATATATTCTTTGTCTCTTAGGCGCGGGGGTATGAAATTCCATCTTGAAGTTTACAGAATTGAGATTGAGCCGAATGCTAACATGTTGCCTTTTGACAACATCCGGCCGTAAGGGTACAACAAGTTGGAAAAAGTCAATTATTTTTCCTCCATGGAAGACCAATAATTTGCTGTTAGCTTCAGTATAGACTGTGAAGCAAAAGCATACGTTGTTCATCTGCCCATCTCTTGCCCCCCTAATGTAAGATATATTCTAATAATACTAAAAAATCTTCCGAATTTGTGCAAACTTCACCTAGTTTTCCTAAAGAAGCTCACATATTTAGCGAGATTTGAACAAGATTTACAGCACATCATAGTATTCATATTCAGGCTATTATAAAACATTGTCAATCTTATTAAAACCTTACTAAATTTATGAGGCTCCCTAGGAAAAATAGATGCAATTTGCACGATTTTCCAAAGTTTTTGAGTATTATTACAATATATCTTATGTTAGGGAGGTAAGAGGTGGGAGATAAACAAAGTGTACTTTTGTTTCACAGTCTGGGCTAAAACTAATAACATATTATTGGTCTTGCATCGAGGAAAAATAATTTACTTTTTTCAACTTTTTGTACCCTTACGGCCGGATGCTGCCAAAAGGCAACATTCTTGTACCGTATTCTTCAAGTAAACTGTATGATTCATCTTATTGACATAATAGATAATGAATCTGGAGAGGAAAATTATCCACGAGTTGCTTCTCGTACCAAATGCTCGGATAAATGGAAAATAGCTCATTTCGAGTCGGGGGCTATTTTGGGTGTTGACAGGAAAATTCGTCTCTCTCGTCAACAACACTAATTTTTTTTGAAATTCTAGATATGCTTTGGTACATTCAAGTGATTTTTCAATTTCATTATTCGCTAGTTGGTTCTCGAGAGGTATTAGTAATTTATGCGAACACCACAAACATCTAACTTTTGAAAACCGCATTAAATGTCCGCTTATAAACACTCATAGCTTGAGAAATTATGCTCACAAACACCCACTTTGTCCTACTACTAGAAAAAATATATCGTCAACAAACATCATAAAATGATCCCCATCACTACATACACTCAGGATCTTTCTTATTATCCACATAACCATTCCAACTTGTCTTCACAAACACTCACACATCTACATAACCTACCTTTCGACCCGAATAAGTGCCATCTTCAAAAAAACTTTTTTCTTCAAACACGAGTGTCCCATCAGAAACTGTTTATAGATGGCCACAAACATCCAAAAGGTCTTTATGAACAAACAAATCGCATCCAACTAGTCTTCACCAACACCCACAAAAACATATAATCTTCTCATTAATACACGATTTGCATACCTTCATAAATATATTTATCTTGAAAAACCCTTAAAATATGGGAAAAAAACTATAAAAATAAGTCAAATTGTATGAAAGCATGAGAAATATTTAGTGATATTCAGTTAAATTATGTAAATTATGAAGTAGACACAAACTATTTCATACTAACACTATCAGGAAGATATAAATCAAACTTTGGAATAAAGTTTCAAATACCTTCCGAAATATTTTATTTCAAAAATGCTCAAAAATAATAAATAATACCTAGGAATAACTATTAAAATCCGATTAAAATTGTACAAATATCTGATTAATATGGAATTCATATTCAACGGCATTAATAGAATAAAATACTTAAGTATTTTATTCTATTAATCAGATATTTGTACAATTTTAATCGGATTTTAATAGTTATTCCTAGGTATTATTTATTATTTTTGAGCATTTTTGAAATTAAATATTTCGGAAGGCATTTGAAACTTTATCCCAAAGCTTGATTTATATCTTCCTGATAGTGTTAGTATGAAATAGTTTATGTCCACTTCATAATTTACATAATTTAACTGAATATCACTAAATATTTCTCATGTTTTCATACAATTTGACTTATTTTTATAGTTTTTTTCCCATATTTTAAGGGTTTTTCAAGATAAATATATTTATGAAGGTATGCAAATCGTGTATTAATGAGAAGATTATATGTTTTTGTGGGTGTTGGTGAAGACTAGTTGGATGCGATTTGTTTGTTCATAAAGACCTTTTGGATGTTTGTGGCCATCTATAAACAGTTTCTGATGGGACACTCGTGTTTGAAGAAAAAAGTTTTTTTGAAGATGGCACTTATTCGGGTCGAAAGGTAGGTTATGTAGATGTGTGAGTGTTTGTGAAGACAAGTTGGAATGGTTATGTGGATAATAAGAAAGATCCTGAGTGTATGTGGTGATGGGGATCATTTTATGATGTTTGTTGACGATATATTTTTTCTAGTAGTAGGACAAAGTGGGTGTTTGTGAGCATAATTTCTCAAGCTGTGAGTGTTTATAAGCGGACATTTAATGCGGTTTTCAAAAGTTAGATGTTTGTGGTGTTCGCATAAATTACTAATACCGTTGTTTGCGAGTCTTGACAAATTGTTAGAATATATTGAATTTTGTTAAATAAAAGAAATTCGGATTAAATAATGAACTAATATTTGAAAATACCGTCCTGTGAAATATATGAAGAAATTGTATAATAAAGTCAACAAATCTTTATAGTGAACATTTAGTAAATGCTGAAATTTATTTTTAAATATAAAAATTACAGTCATTTTAAATTTATTTATCTTGATAATTATTTAAACAGATTGGAACAATTAAGTATGAAAATAAAGAGTGTTCGGTAATAGCTGAGGATGAATTGTGAATCATATTTTTCATACTTCTGTTTGATGTAGAGAGCTGAAATTTTTATCATACATAGAACTAATCAAGATCTTCTATTTCTGAAAGTTTCAACTCTTTTGCTCTTACTAGTGATAAAATAACATTGACAAGACTAAATACATCAATTTTGTAAATCGACTTTTCAATATTTCTTGATTATTTATGTTTGCATTTTAATAAAATAATTACCATATTGTTGAAATTCCAATGTTTTAGTTGTTACAGGATGACTAGATCTTTTTTTTATCTATAACGGTTTCTCTTTTTAATATTCGTGAGATGCAGTTATGCAGTGATTTATAATTTAATGGTGGTAGATTATCACAACTTTTAATGAAATGAACCATACGAGTAACATTCCATATTGTATTGAAACATTTTAAATTCGATATAAAACTTCTAAATTTTTTTCGGCCTTCGTAACTGATAGACATTTAAAGTCGAATTTGTTATTAAATGTGGACAATTCTACGTTTAAATGTATTTCTAATTATCAGTGAACAAATTTTTGTGCGATAACATGTACTGATATTTCCTTTCTTTTTTTCTCTTACTGTTCTTATTCTCTCCGCCATTCTTGCTTGTAATTGTCATCGATTCTATCTATTACACAAATTTTATGTATATTCACATGTATAGTAGCAGCAACTCCCTCATGATTGCCTATGCATTGAAGATATTGAAAAGTCGATTTACAAAATTGATGTATTTAGTCTTGTCAATGTTATTTTATCACTAGTAAGAGCAAGAGAATTGAAACTTTCAGGAATAGAAGATCTTGATTAGTTCTATGTATGATAAAAATTTCAGCTCTCTAGACCAAACAGAAGTATGAAAAATATGAATCACAATTTATCTTCAGTTATTACCGAACATCCTTTATTTATTAATTAAATAATGGGTGTTTTCGTAAAATAACTTCTCTCAAGTAGATTTGATTGCTTAAAATAAAAATAAAAAAATAAAAAATGACTATAGTTTAGTTCATGTCTCTATATTCTTTATTAATTTAAATGGTATAATGTTGTCATCAGATAAGAATTGAGAGTAATCATCTAGCGGTTCGTCAAGTTCGATATTTGATGGAGTTTCAGGATTTTCTAAAATCATTAATTTGAACATTTCAACTTCACTCAATGAAATTTGAAATTTTTTCAATGCTTGATCAAATATAACTTGTAATAATGTTTCCATTGTTGTTGGAATTAAAATCGTTTGATTCTCATAAATTATTGAACATTTAATATCAGCAGATAAAGTTAATTTCATTCGAATATCATTCATTGAATCACAAACATCTTCTAACGTCTCATCATCATCAATATTTGTGTCATTGGCTAATTTTAAACGATAAAATTGTCTTTCTAATTTTGATAAAGAACAAACAATATCAAAAACACGACTAATCAACATTTCTGATGAACTATAAAATTGAACTAAAGTCTTTCCTTCCTCATCGATAGTGGTTACAGTTGCTGGTAATAGTCCACGAATTATTTTCAATTTTATTGATGATACTGTTTCTGATAGAAATGAACTTAAAGATATTTCACGTGATGGAATAAAATCATCATCATAAAGAAGATATTGATCTTGTTCAATATTTTTATTCTGTTTATAAATATGATCAATAGTAGCATCACTAAGATATCGTTGATCTTTCTCAATATCATTTTCAACATCAATAAGAACTTCTTGTTGTTCTTGTTCGATAGATATTAAACATGTATGACATTCTTTAATAAGATAAAATGTTGTTTCATTTGTAATTGATAAATTGGCATCAAATGAAAGAATTCGTTTTCCTTCAACTAATGCTAAATATTGATAATCAGTATTATTTTCAATTTTATTGAATAATTCTCTTATAGTAATATGTCGATGAGATATTGCAATTGAATGTTTTATTTTTGTATCATATTCAATAATTTGAATTTCAATTGATAATTGAAAATGTAATAATTCACTAGAATCTATTTGATAATCTTCAATTGTTTTATTTAATTCATCTTTAGTCAAAATTCTATTCGTTTCGCCGATTAACATAAGACTACAATCATTTGGTGAAATTTGTAAATTCAATCGTTGAAGATATTCTTGATTTTCTAATAGAGAATTAACTTGCGAAGATTTTAACATATAAATCATTTGTTGATTTTTATCATAAGAAAGAATAATTTTAATTATATTTTGCCCATTAAGAACTTTAACTGATTGTTTGGTGATAGTATCATCAAATATTGAAGATATTATTTGTTCATCATTAATAATAGATTGTTGTTCATCGTTCCAAAATTTAAACATTTCAATTGGAGTTTCTTTGTTCATTTCGAATAATTTCATCCATTGGTTAATCTGTTTCCATTGTGTTAATGGATTGAATAATTGAATTTCTGATTGATCTAAACGAAAAATTATTTTTTTTAATACTTAGAATAAATAATAAATAATTTACTTTGACTTATAGGATATGTTAATTGACATGCTTTACTTGTATTTGAATCTGTTCGAACAATTTCTATAATAATAGATGATTGTAAATCTGTTCGATACATTTGTTTTATTTGATTATCATCAGATTGATGTCGTCCAAGTTCATCAAATATATTCAAATAATTTTCAGTTTCGGAAAATTTCAATTGATTATCAAGCATAAAACGACTAACAATTGCTGAAAGATTTGTTTCTTCAGTTACTAAATATTCATATTCATGATTTTCATATTTGCAAATAAGTGAAATTAATGATGTTTGATCAATGAAACGATATTCAGATAACATAATTGGTAATGATGTATTTGCATTTTCTAGAAAACAGTTAACTGAGATTTGATACTGATCAATAATAGCAATCGATTTTGAATCATATTTCTTTTCTTGATATAATCTTTTTAATCTTTCATATAGTTTTTCTGGTTTGCAACTATATCTATCTTGCTTTCCATCAAGGAATTTTACAACAATTGATTTACTAATTGGCATCAATAGAATTTGTTGAGTAAGCGATCGACTTTTCTCAAATAATGTTGATATTGGTAATGAAATAGATTCTATTATTAATATTGATAAATAATCGAATTTTTGTTTATCTAATATTAAAGTTTTAAATTTTGTTGTTATTGGTAAAGAAAATTGAAATGGTTCATCACTTAAAAGATCCATCATAATATTAGACCGGGAATCACTAGGCATTTCTATTTGTATTGGATTTTCTTCTATTGATAGTTCACTAGTATTGATTAATGGTAGACCAACATTTGTATTACGAAAGAATTGAAAACTATTTGAATTTGATTGATTAGAATGTTCATCTGTGTCAAAACGTGGATTCCAAAGATGAATAACTTGTTCTTCAATATTTATAACTTGTTCACGTAATTTTAAACGAATTTCAATTAATTTAATAGATAATGGAACATAATTTTCACAATGAACACTATCAAATAGAAAATCTAAAATAGAATTTTCAATACATAGTATTGAACAAGTTTCTTTTAATGGATGAGCTAATTGATGAATAAATTGATTTTCAATATTTCTTAAATCATTTAATAAATCTGTTATTAATCGAATATTTGTTTGTAATTGTTCTTTATTATTTTGATTAATAGATAATAATAATTTTGAATTTAAAAGTTGATCAATTTCATTATTTAAACTCTCTTGAAATGGAACACGAAGTAATTGTGAAACATTGAGAAATAAATTTTGAAAATTATTTATTGCTTTTTTATATAAATAACAAATATGATGAATATCTTTGAGTGAAAAATCTTTTATTTTATATTGTAGATATTGTTGAGAAAATTCTTCATAATTTGGATTTTGAACAAATTCTGATAAATTTTTTGATGAAAAATCTTCATTTTGAATTTTTAAAACATTAATAATTTGTTGAAGAAATTTATATTCAGTTTCTAATTGACTTAAATTCATTTTTTCTAAATGATTCCATTCATTTCTCAATGAAAAGGGTACATCGATAATATCATCATCAGATGTTAATGATAATTTTCGTTGAATAAAACATTTATATTCATTTTGAATATGTTGAAAATTAATAGGACAATAAATAAGATATGAACGAATTAAATATGATTGAACATAGAGAAAATTAAATTCTAATAAAGAATTTTGTTGAAGAAAATAATTATTTTCATTAATTAAACTAGCTCGACATAATTCTTCAATCCATTGACGATCGTTTTCAGTAATTTTTATGATACCCATATTATTTTGAACTATTTGAAGAATTGATATTTCTTCTGTAATTATTTTTTCAATTGTTGATTTTAATGGACCAATACCAAGAGCATTATCATTTATTTGTAATTCATTTTCTAACGATTTCAGAAGACTATTATGATGATCGACAAGTACACTAAAAATCTAAAGTCATATATCGAATTAATTATTTACATAAACTTACGTTAAAATTCTCATAATAAGATTTCCTTCATCAAGACTACCAGTATTAACAAGATAATTAACTGATGTATCTAGTGATATTCTTTGGAACATTTGAGTTTGTTCACATGCTCCTGGTCGAATGAGACCATTTGAAAAATTATGATAAGTATTAAAAGCATTTATACCATTATCAATAATTGTTTTATGTTTTTCTGATAAATTTATTCCTCGATGTGCTCGTTGATATAACTCATTTAATGTAATTGTTAGAAATTCATCACGTTCAATTAATTGATTATAATCACGATGTAAAAGAAGATAAAATTGACTTAAATCATAAATATATTTTGTTATTGTAAGAATATCAAAATCATCTAATAAACGTTTTAATATAGTTAATGGTTGTTTAAGATATTTTTCATTAGTTGATTGTATACGAAAATGTTGAAATTCAACAATCAAAGGAATCTGATATCTAAATTCTTCAAGATTTCGTTGTATATCAGAATTCAATTGTAAATTATTGATAAACTTTTGACTTTCAGCTAATTGTTGATTTGTATGATGATAAACTTTTGTTTGATATTCTTGTTCAGCATTATGTTTTTCCGAGGGTATTTGATAAATTGTTTTAATCCAAGAATTTTCGTTTGGTTCACAACATAATTTAGCAAATTGTTCAAAACAACGATTGAATAGAATACAAGCTTCGTTAACACCAGATTGAGTTGAAAGAAAATAATTTGTTGAAATTAGTCGAGTACGAACAAAATTACAAGTTTTAGCTCGAATTGTTTCACCAGCTATTCGATATTCTGGAGTCTCATCTCTGATTGAACCGGGCGCTAGAATCGGACCATCAAGATTCTTGACAGATTCTTCATATAACAATAAATGCCAAGTCTAAATGTAAGTTAAAGAAAATCGAATTTAAACTGAATATCAACTTACTAGGGCACCGAATGTAGCAAAATAGGCTATATAAACAGCTGGAATATCCAATGCACTACCTTTTCCTCTGCTTAATAGAAATTCTCCATGTTGTGATAATTTACAACCACAATCGTAGTGAATACTGGTAGTAATTAGGCTGTCTCTGAAAGATCCAAAACCTATATGGAATTGAAATAGAAAATAAATAACGATGTGAAAATACACAAAAAATTACCCAGAGTATTTCGTAATTTCTCTGGATCGAATACAAATGCCCATAGAAAATTATCTCTACCACCAAGTAAAATCATTGCAAGAAGATTAACAAGCAAATGTCGAATATATAAATCATCATGATCACAACAATCAAGCCTAAAAGAATTATTAATAACATTTTGATCGGGATCATTGTCATTTTTTGGATATCCAATCATATATTGTTGAGGATTTAGAAAAGCACGAAATACACGAAGTTCTTCATCTGATAATTGAAGTGTATCTGTAATAACAGTTAATAAATTTTCAAGAGAATCTAATTTATTATTACAATAATAGTTATAATAAATATTTAATAATAACATAACTTTAATTTCAATTAATGAATTTGTATTTAATTGTGTTTGAATCCAATTTATTAACGGTATCCAATGTTGTTCAATATCATTAATTTCGATACATTGTTCAATTAATTTCATTAAATCAAAAAATGGTTGATTTAATGTTGGAAATATTGATGTTGAATTATCTGTTGTCATTGTCAATTGTAATTGATGACATAATTGAAGATAATTATTTTGTTTGAGGCTAGTTTTTGGTTTTAACAGATTATAGAAATAATTCGACCATTCAGAATTAACACGTTGAAAACGTTCTGATTGTAATAAATCAAAAAGATAACTCCATGAATGTTTATTAAGAATAATTGAAAAGAATAAATTCATATTGGGGTGAAAATTATTTACTAATTGTTCATCGATTTTCAAATACTGACTGAAAAATGTTTCTAACATTTCATCAAGACGATTGGAATTGTCGTCTTGATTCAGTTCTTTTTGACATAATAAAAGTGCCATTGTTTGAATAAGAAAATAATTTTGAAATTGTTCAAAGATTTTTTGTACTAAATTTTTCAAATTTCGATTGGTAAGGTCTGGTATTTGTGCTATAAGAATTTTATTGATTAAATCAGTTTGAATTGTATCATTCTTTGATAAACGTTGAATATAGAAGAAAAATAAATCAAGTAAAATTTGATTTTGATTTTGACTATTGAAAACCAATGGATGATATGGTAATTGATAATTTTCTAAATTTTCTACTGAAAGACAATCAATAATCAAAGGTAAAAGAGAAATATGATCCCAAAAATCATTCATCATTTCATAATCTTCAGAATTTTTTTCAATATTAATTTTCATTAATTCATCAAAAAGAAATTGTTTTATTGGTAAAGACAAATGACATGTAGGTTGATTAAGAAATTTCAAAATATTTCTCATTTCTGTTCGAAATGAATCTTCATCTAAGGATTCTAATGTATTAATAATCCATTGTTGTATATCAATCATTATTGTTGAATTATTAGTAGTTTCATTTTGAAAATATTGATAAATATTTTCAATAAGATTTGATATAGATTGAAGACATGTTACATTTGTATCATTCTCTGTTGTATTTGATAATAATTGTTGAATAAGTTTATATGGTTGTGTTTGTTTATCTTGAAGAAGTATTAAATAAGATAAATTCATAAATTGTATTTGATATTGCATATCAATTAATTTCATTTGCCGTAAAACATGTCCAGATGGATAATATTTTGAAATTAATTGATATGCTTGCATCCATTCTTCAATTTGTTGATTTGTTTGAGATAAATTAATAAGATTTTTCCATAAATGATGAAACATTAATTCAAAAAGATTTTCTTGAATTTTTGAACGTGTTTTAGATTCTAAATTAAACATAGATTCATAAAATGTTTGTGTTGGATCAAGATCTTCCAGAATTCGACATGCAGAATATAATGAAAAAAGATCATTTTGTTCGAATTCAAGTAATGTATAAACATGTGATAAATGCCAAATATCAGGATTTGGTACTGAGTTTAATGAATAATCTTCATCAGAATTTATTAAATGTAACCAAGATGAAATAAATTCAACTACCTTAATAGATTGATTTTCTGTTTGATGAAAATTTTTTTCAATTAATGAATATAAAATTCGTAAAGAATCAGTAGTATACAATTTGACAAGATTAGATGTTAGAATTCGTGTTAAAACTTTATCGTTCATCATTGATTTTGCTAATTGTTGACGAAATTGTTTGAATATTTTTTGTTGATTATTAGCATTATTTTGATTAAATTTTTCTTCACCTAATATTTGTTTAACTTCATCAACTTTTGATTTGATACGTTGTTGAATTAAATTATAAAATGGTGTTTCTAAAATATATGAATATTTATTACTTAAAACTAATGGACCTTCAGTAATTGAAATGTGTTGATCATCTTGATTATTTATAAATGATGAATAATCGATTAACTCTAAAAATGCTGTATATTGAATATCTGTATTTGATAATCTTAATAATGTTTCTAAACCATAATCATCAACAATAAATTTTAATATATTCGATATGAAATTTGTAAATGATGTACGAATTTTAATTTGTAATGAATCAACAAGGCCAGTATAGACCTTTCCACAAAGTATATCCTTAGATAATTGATAAATTAATTGACAATTTTTTCTAAGAGATTCATCTTTCATTGAACTACTTTCATGATAAATTGATACTAAACATGTTTTTAACTGATTAGCTTGTTCAAGAATTTGCTTCATATATTTAACACGTCGATTTATATTGGTTCCATGTCGATAAAACTGAAAGACATGATCCTGTTTGAACATTTCTTTCGTTAATTGACTAGAATAAACTTGTAAACGAGTACAAAAATCCCATAGACAATCATTGAAAAGCATATTTAAATCACAAAATGATGTATTTAACAATTCTTGTTCATGAACTGTTTCTAATTTTGATGTAAATATTTGTAACATTTTTTGTAAATGAAATGCATTTCCTGGTGTACATGTATCAATAAACCAATAATCCCAATCATGTAAAAATATTGATGGAAAACATAAACGTGGATTAAGTTCTTGTCCTGATGAATGCATTAATATGAGAAAATATTTCGTTAATGGTAATGTTGATGTTAAACAAGTTAAATTTGTCTTATCAATTAATTGTCGAATAAATGGAATATGTAAACGTTGTTGATGAATTTGTGTATCAATAATAATAATTAAAACTGATTTATCTCTATCTTGAATAAATTTTTCAAATTTTTCATGTAATTGAATTGAATTTTGAATAATTGCCTAGAATTAATAAATGAAAATTTCAATAAGAAAAATAAAATGAATTAATATACATACTACATTTAAAACATTGACTTTTCCATGTAAATTCATTGGTATATAATTTTCATCATTATAATGAAATAAATCATTTATTGTTTGTTCATTTAATCCAACAACAAATGATGATGTTCGTGTATAAATCATAATTTTTTGAATTATTGGAATATTTGTCGTTTGTGTATCAATTGTTGTTAATAGATTTAAATTATCATCATCAGCTATTGGAGTTGAAATTAATCGTTGAAGAAAATTTTCAATATTAAAATGTTCTTGTCGATAAAAATAATTTTGACATAAATCTTGTGCAATTTTATCTTCAAATGTTGGTAATTTATAAATGATTGATTCAGGAGATGCTAATTGTAATAATTTTGATAAAATACAAAATAAAATACATTGTCGTTTATCAGTTGGATTTTGTTCAATAAATGATTTTGATTTTATATTTAATTGTGTATACATTTCACTCATTGTTGCAAGATAATATTCTCCATTTTGATTATATTTAATAAATGATAATAGACAAGAATATAATGTATTTATATTATAACCATAAAAATATTCTTCACCAAAATGTTCAATAAATCTTTTTAGTTTTTCTTCAATTGATTTCATTAATTGTTGTTCATTATTTGATAATTCTTTTAATTGAATTTTATAAAAATCAATAATATTTAATGAATATTTTTGAAATCGACTAAGAAATGGTGCTGGAATATCTTTAAATTCACTTCGTTTTATATGAACAATACATTGAAATTCTTCATGAACACTAACATCAATTGTTTTTGGACCAATAGCAACTTTTGAAAAGATTTTTCGACTTCCTTCTGTTGCCATTATTGAAAAATTTTGATTAAATACATCATAAAGTGAATCATGAATACGATTTGTATTTACCATAAGAATTGTTTTACCTGTTTCCATACATAATTTAATTGTTGATAAGATTTCAACATTTCGTAAAACATTATCAATATCATCAGCAAAATCAGACATACGAAAAACAGTTGTTTTATTTGGATCTATATCAAGAATACCTGTTTGAAATAGAAGATGTATAGCACTTTCATCTTCAGATTCATCAATTATTAATTTATATCGACCATAAAGACGACGACGTGTTGGATCTAATTTCATTGATTCACGAAGAATTGTCGGAGTATTACGTTTTAATTGTTTATTTTCATTTATTAATGACTGAAATTCTGGACATGATTCACCAATAGTTTTAGCAAATATTTCAACTAATTTATCAAATTCATCAACTCGAATACCATTAAAATTATCTTCTAATGCTCGTAATAAACTTCGTGGTTTTATTTCACCAAGATTTGTACCTTCATTTTCATGACTATTTGTTAATTCAAATCTTAATTCTCTTAACATATAAATAAAATCTCGATCATGAAATATATTTGGAATTTTATCAGTTGAGTGAAGTATTTCTCTATAACTTTTACATAGACCTAATATTATCTTTTCTAATTTTAGATTATTTCCTTTTTGTTTTCGATCTAATTGTAAACCAAGACAACCATAAGCTAAAATCTTTTGATCATCTTCAGATGGTAATGAACGATAAATACAAATCATTCGATTAGCATTAGCTGCATCAAATGCTTTGTTTGCAATAGCAATAAATGCAACTTTACATTCATCTAAATATGGATGTAAAACTTTTAAAACCATTCTCTTTTCATCAGGTAATGATGCTTCATCCAAGAAAACGACCTAGAAAATAATGAAAATATTTTTCAATTGATCAATAGAATTATACAATTATATTCAACATACACATCGAGTATTTATTCGACCTTGTTCATATTGTTGTTCTCGTTTTATAGCACGATCAAATATTGCAGCAATATCATCTGCACGACTATATTTTGATCCAAGACAAAAGAATGGATCAACTGATGGTAAACGTTTACAAAATGGTTTCATTGATAATTGTGAACCTTGAAGATTTTGTAGAACAATTTGAAATGAAAGTGTTTTTGATTGACCTATGAAATTTATTTATATACAATTATTAATTAAAAACAAAAACATATTTTACCTGGAATTCCAATAATACATAATGGTGTTCGAGCAACAATACTAATAACAATAGCAAACATATGTTCACGAACCTAAAAAAAATTCAAAATTAAATCAATGAAAAAGAAAAATTCACTAAATATGCTTACGGCTTGATTAATGGCAACACCTGCTGGTATAACAAAATTATCTGTATTAACAAATCGTTTGAGTTCATTTTGAATAGTTTTATCAAAATTTGGTATTGTGTTATTAAGTAAAGTTGCAAGTTTCTCTCGTGATGGTGATTTTGTATCTCCTCGTTGTAAATTATCTTCATTAGTTGGAAGACGAAAATAATAAGTTAGCGCAATAGATAGAGCAATGCATCGCAATGCATCAGGCTCGTGTAGATGTTTATCATCACCAATTTCATCATCATATCGCATATTCCAAAAAAATTCAATTAAATTAAAACATCGTTGAATTTCTCGTTGAGAAACTGAATTATGTCCTTAAAATAGTCGAACGCAATAAATCAATTGAGAATATAATTTCTATACAGTCACATTTCTCAAATCGTATTTTATTATAGAGAATATGTTTGTGGTCAATAAAAAGGATCAATAATTGATAATCGTATTATTTTCGCTGAAAAGGTTTTGTAATGTCAGCAGATCTTTTTTTAAAATTGGACAAAACATCTGTGTTACCTTTTCAGAATGTGAATAGTTTAGACTCTATACTAATACACTTCGTCATATGCGGCACAAATAAAATTGGTCATATTTTTTAGGCATATGGCCACGATCGTAAGTAGGGGTCATAGATGTCATAATATCATTACACTGGACATCCGAGAGCTAAACGTCAGAATACCCTAAAGAGTAATTAACTGAAATGAATACACTTTTACATTTCATAGCTTAGATACAGGAGTATTGACTTCACTACTTCAAAAATGAAATATATATTCTAAATATAATATAATCCCTACACCAAAACACACAAGTGAGAGTGCCACAAGATCCAGATCAGATACCACAAATCAAAATGAGGGCAGCATCACCTGTATCGCGTAGCGGACATAAAAAGCCTTCGGTTTGTAACAAACTAGAGCAGAACAATATTTTAACATAATGTATTTATTATCCTTGGGGTAATACATCAAAATAACTCAAATTCCTCAACTTTCGAAATATGTAGCAATATCTTAAAATAAATATCCTTGGAGTAATACCCGAAAATAGCTTGAATGTAGTCAGTAGGAAGTTATTCGGAAACTAAGAGGGAATGAAATTATTACTCCTTCAGGGAAGTGAAACGGCTCGCTTGAATATCTTATTAGATATGGTGTTTTGCAAATGTGGATACCTGATGTAATGGGATTATGACATCACTCCTATTAGACCCATAAGCGTAAATACATTTTCTTCGAATTTGTTGAACCAAAAAAACAACGAAATTTTTGAAAACAAGGAACTCTTACGACCTACTTGCCTGAGTAGATTATTCTATTTGGTTTAAATGAACTTACCGAGATGTTCTTCACAAAATTCTTGTGCTGTAAGAATAGCTTGTGCAAGAGTTTTTTGAAAATACTCCTGTAATGGTTTTTTCGTTCCATCCCCACTAGTTGATGCAACTTGAAACATAGCAATTTTTCTAACAATATAATTCTTCAATGTTTTCATATCTAATGGACCGTAACAAACTTTAAGATCTTCTAATGATTGTGGTAATTCATGAACAACATAATCAGTACGATGAACTTGTTTTGTATCTTCATTCATTTTTCTTGATGGATTAATTGCTGCTGTAAAGAAAATATTTGTTGGTAATTTTACACCATGTAATGTTTTATCAATAAACATTTCTTTAAATAATCCAAGACATGATGCTGTATTAACTTCATCAAAAAAAACAACAATTTCAAATGGTAATTGTTGTGCTAATTTACATATTGGAGACATAAAATCAATCAATTGTTTTTCAGTAACATCTGGATGTAATAAAAGACGATAGAATAATGATTTATTTTTACTATAAAAAATATATTCTTTAAATATTTCAATTGAAATATCTATATTATCGGATAAAGTATTTTGAAGTAAATATTCTAACTGAAAACTAGGTTGAATTAATGGATAAGTTTCTAATTCATTCTTAACATAATCACGCAAATCTTTACTATATGTTGATATTGCTAGAAGTTCATTATCATTTACTATTGTGAGAATTGTTTTCCAAATTTGATATAAAATATTTTTATTATAGTTATAATGTTTTAGAGAATGTTTAAGTTTTTCCAAAACCTCATCATAATTAATTTCGTCGTCTTCCTGTGCAATTTGATCGACTGATAAAACTAATTCTTCATTAAACGTATCTTCGTCTATTTTCGATTTTGAAGCCAGTTCTTTTTTTTTTGATTCTAAAGCGATTATTTTTCGTCTGATTTGTTGAAGAAATGAATTTAATAAATTTTCTTGATTTTCAATATATTTTTCAATAATATTAAAAAGAAATTTATTTGAATTAGTTGTTATTTGTGGCATAGCATTTTCATGTATTGGATCATTTCTTGTTTTTGAATTTAATAATAATGAATAAAATTTTAATAGAAATGTTTTTCCAACACCAGTCTCACCTTCAATAATCATTGCTAATTTTGTTAATTTTCTTTCATGAATATGAAATAGTTTATAAGCAAAATTTTCTGTTAAAATAAATTTTGTTTCATTAATGATATTCATTATTGTTTTATAATCAATATCAATTAACCAAGCTAAACATTCGGTATAGTAATCTTTTTTTTCTTCTTTATTACTTTCTGATGTCGATGAATTTGAACCGGTAAAAATATTCTTTATTTCATTATTATAAATTTTCGATGATAATGGATCTGTATCAAAAGGGAGACTTTTTAGTTCATCTGGAACACGATTCCAATCCGTATATAATAAACGTAAACAAAATTGAGGATCATAAACAAGAAAATTACGAGGATATTGTTCATCTTTAAAATTAATACATGTTAATGATTCTGCTTCTTCTATCATTTGTCGCATAGTAATTGAACCAAGTCGTTTTATTGTTTGATTCCAGATATATTGAGATCCTTCAAAAAATCTTGAACGACGATATAGAAATTTTGTAAATGATAATTCATAAATTTTATTTCGTGGTAAATTTGATGCATTTTCATTAATACATTGATAAATTAATTCACGACATTCATTATGATCAGTTAATTCTTCAAATTGTACAGGTTCATCATTACCATGTCTTTTCGATATTACCATACGATCAATAGTTCCATTGTAAAATGCTTTTAAAAATCTTGCAACAAGTTCTTCTTCTGAGCTAATATATAATTGATAATTTTCATTAGTTACCTTATGTAATGTTGATGGTGATATAATATAAAGAAGTGGTAGAATTTGTTTATAATTTTCTTCAATGGTTAATTCAGACTTTTTTAAATAAGGAATTTCAATAATAAATTTCCATTGTTTTGTTTTAGGTAATGAAAATATTAAACCACTTGTTGAATCACTTAAACATCCACAAATAAATAAAGAAAATAGAATACGATTTAATGTTTCAAATGGTGCATGAATAGATATGTTAAAAAATATCGATGGATTATAATCGACTATATTCAAATCATATGGAAGAAATGAACTTATTAATCGAGAAAGATCTAATTTATCATTGATACTAAAACAAATAATTTGTTCATTATTATTATGTCTATTATTAATATAATGTGTTTTACCTTTAGAATAGAAAATAGTTTTAGATATTAATTATTAATTATTAATATAAAAAAACTTACCAATACCAGCTTGACCATAAATAATTTCAATATTTGATGGTAAAATATTATCTTTCTTGAACAGACTAATTATATGATGATAACTTTTACTAACATTTTTATATGTATCTGGTATGATAAATGTACGAAGACCTTTACGACCAGTTGTTAATTCATTTGAAAAATAATAAACTGATCCATGTACATCCGATTGACGTGTTAATAAATCTTGTTCATTCAATAATAATTCCCTTAAATGAGGATGCATTTTATCAATTTCCATAATAACAAATATTAAAGAAGAAAATACTCGAATACGTGAAAAGAATAAAGATATATCTTCATCAGTTGCTGTTGAACACCAAAGTATTTGATAAGATGCTGGTAATTGATTTTGAAATATATTCAATAAAATACAAATTGTATTTAAATCTAAATCATGGTCTAATAAAAATTTATTCGAATTTGTTTGATTTCGTGGAATTGAAACAATATATTGTTGATTTTCATCTTGTACTGAATCTGATCTAGTTAATATTGATTTGTAAGGATTTTTAAAAATTTCATTTAAAAATTGACATAATTTTTCTAAACATGAATCAATATTTGAAGTTGATGGTATTTGATATTTTTCATAAAGTTTACTGATACGTTCAAAACTGAGATCACCTTGATGAATTCTTAATGATTGAAGATAATGATTTATAAAATGAATTGTTAATTCTTTTTCTTCATCAATTTCATTTTTTGAATTTTTAAACGAAAATAATGTTTTTAGAAAACGATTTCGAACTGGCTTGTCTGTTGATGTTGGCATTCGAAGTAATAAAATAAGAATCATCACAGCTCGATTCGAAAATAATTTTAATAATGAATATTCATATCGATATTGATCAAGACTTTCTATCCAATGATTATATAGTGTTTTAAGTGTACCTGAAATTAATTCTAAACCTTGAATTCGATGTTGTATAACATTTTCTAATTGAAGATTTCGATCACTTCGTAAATCGGATAGAATGGAATTTTTGCGAGCTAAAATAAAAGGAAAGTATTTGATTTTTTGAACTCTAAAAAACTTCCGTCACCTGGTGAACCCCGAAAAGAAGTTTCCGAATCAGAGATGTTGTTTTTTGTTTTTTTTCAACTCATAGAGTAACTTGACCCATAACTGGCAATGGATTGGGTGGAAACTAGTTTGATAATCTTTTTAAAATGAATCCAGGGATCATAGGATTGGGTTGAGCAGGTCAAACCCTATCCACCGAGTAGCCTGTTGGGATTAACCCTGAGTTTTATACAGAGGTGGAGAAAATACTCGAAAAAGTCAGCACTTGGCCATCTCTGAAGAAAACGGAGACGAAACAGAGACAAATATAAATCTAACTGTTTCACTAGTTTGCTTGAGACTTTTTCAAAAGAAAACACTGTATTCACTTATATATATGTATATATAGGGGTGATCAACTTAACTGATACCTCCGTATTGAGTTTTCATCTACGCATTAGAAAAATCTTACTTTTTTATCAGCTATACTACATATATAATGCTATTAATCTATCACTGTTTGAAACCTATATATCACTAGAAATGAGAATTATTAAGTGTATCTTTTATTTATTGTACTAAACGTGTTTCACATCATATTTGTTTACATATTATGGTCGGTATATTTATCCATTTTATTGTAGCGATATATAAGTTTTAAATAGTGATCGATGAATAACATTATACATGTAGTATAACTGACAAAAAAGTTAGATTTTTCTAATGCGTAGATGAAAAGTCAATACTGGGGTATCAGTCAAATTGATCACTCCCATATATATGTTGTGGTCAAAATTGGAATCTGGTCAGATTCGGAATTTGACCGGGCACAATTGGAATGCCAGTTTCGTCCGGACAAAATTGGAATATTGTTAAAGTGGAGTATGAAACTTGATGAAAAACCAGCAACAAAAATTGGAATAAGATAAAGACTGATGGTGAGAGTGAGGAAGAAGGTCTAAATGAGAGTGATAAGTTTTGAGTGTGCCCGTTAAAGTTGCAGAAGAAATTAACGTGAATAATCATGGAAGGCCTTAGTCTTCGTTAAAATCTCATTGTCTATGAGAACTCCTTCATTCTCATCAAGACTAACCATCGTACCCTCATTTAGTTCTTCTCCCTCACTCGCACCATCACTCTGAATCTTGGTCCCATACTTCTTACTGGTTTTTCAATAAGTTTTATATTCCACTCTAACAATATTCCAATTTTGTCCGGACGAAACTGGAATTCAAATTTTGACTGGTTAAATTCCGAATTTGACCGAATTCCAATTTTGGCCACAACATATATATATGTGTGTGTTTAACAAAGCCGCAGATGTATATGAGATATGCATATATGTTAAACAAAAGAAATAAATGAATCTAGGCTACCACGGCAAAAGATCTAGCAGATGAACTGATAAGTTCATGTCTGACGGTGGAGAGAATAAAGAGAGCAAGGATAAGCTATATCATTTTTGTATTCTAAAATGATAAAATTAACTGCGACGATGGGAGCAATAAAGAGAAAAAAAGATAAAATAAGTTATACTGAGTTTACATTCGGTGAACCTACTCAGTAATAAAAATTAAATCATTGATGAATCACGTATACCATACTGTAACGACATTTTCATTAAAAAATTTTCTAAATAATTATTCTACAGAATATAGTTAATTTTATGGATTAATCCAATTCTCCACCCTAGGTAACCGAACTGGGTTTGAATTCGAAATTGGCTGGATGATAGGGATTTCAAATTTTTCAAATCACATATCCAACTCATTGGGTTGGGTTGGAGGTATGAGGGTGAGGCTCCAACTGAACGGGTTATTCCGACCAACCCAACTCACATCACACCTCTGTTCCGAATCAATTTTTGGAAGTTCTTTAAAAATTTTCATACGATGGAAAATAGTTTTCATGGTTTATTACTATTGGAACGCTTTATAACGATTTTCAAACTCCGTAAACCTATTTTCTATCTTTGGAAAACTGTTTTTGAGAGATTTGCCAGGCGGTGAAAAATTTTTTATACCCAGGTGAATGAATCCGATAACGGATCCTGTCGGATCCAATGGGATCTTAAAAGAGTCCCGATCAACCAACAAAATCCGATAGGATTCCGTGTTGTGAAAATACTAGCGAATCCGACAGACGAAACCTATTTTCTTGATTGACTGCGACATAGCATTTTATCCCATCCGAAAGAGCGGTCATATTTTGCCGATGATTTATTATCGGAATCCGATAGAAAGATCCGATAATATCCAGACACTAAGGATCTGGATATCGTTCCTCAATCTGAACGGTACAGGATCTCATCGGTTCCATAGAAAATCCGATCGGAATTCAATCGGATCCGATCGTTGGAATTATTCTACAGGGTGGTATAGTAAAAAATATTCTGTTTCATACTTTGAGGAAGACGAATGTCATAATGATCATGTCGTAATTGATAATCAGGATGGCCAGCTAATTCTAATTTTTTCAAGTTTTGATAAATCTGTTCAACTATTTCCAATAATTTCAATTGTGCATCGATTAGAGCTTTTTTATAAATTAGATTCTGTTCAACATCAACATTACAAAATGTTAATTGACGTTTATGATCATCAACTTCCGGCATTGATAATGTAAATTTCAGTTTTTCTTGTTCGACCCGATCGCCAATAGTTTCGTTTTCTGTTTCTTCATTTAAATTTTGAACTCGACCAATTAAATATCCAATCTCATAATACGATGGATTATTCATCAAATTTTCTAAATGAATATCAACTGTTCCACTTTTATATAAATATTCCATTTTAATTAATGCATTATCCAATACAGTTGTATCTTCAGCTGATAACCACATTGTTACAATTTGAATATTATCATTAACAACTAAAAAGGCAAAAAAAATAATAACCAATTTTGAATTTTTAAATGATGAATTTTACACAATAAAATTACCTTTGATATGATTTAATGAATTTTCTTCTATATTTATTAATTGTGCAAGTCGAGAAACAAATTCATCAAAATTATTTGCTTTATTAACAAATGGTTCAATTAATGGATAACTCATAATCCAAGAATTTAAGATCATATTATTTTTTTCTTGTGATTGAAATTGTGTTGTTAAATTATCTCGTAATTCTTGAAAACGACGTCGACCATTTTGAGAATAAAGATCTGCTGTTTTCATCATGTTTATAACTAAATAACATTCATCAACTGTTTTTATTAATTGTAAATGTTGATGAGTTAATTTTTGAAAATATTGTTGTAAAATTTGATATGCTTCTGTTATATCTTCTGATGAACAATTTTCATTACCACTTAAAACTTTTAGTTTTTTAATTTTTTCATTATCTTCATTTTTGACAAAAGCAATATCAAATTTTTCAATGCATTTAATTATATTATTAACATAACTATAATATTGATAAATTTGTAACCATTCACAAATTTGTTCAATTTTTCTTTCATCAGATTGATCATTTGAAACAGTTGTTACTTGTTCTGATGAACCAGTTGACAAAAGTTTTTTAACTTCTTCACGAATATCTATATTTTTAGCAGAAAATACTGTTATTAATTCTTTCATTTCAATTAGAGTTAAACTTCTATTAAAAATTTTATCGATAAAACTAAAAACTCTATCAAGCAATAAACTAAATTCAGTTTCTTCAATTGGTTCACTTCGATTTTTATAATATTTATCATAATGAATTTTAAATATTCCATGAAATAAATAACATGTCGAAAGATTATTCGATTTAATTCGAAACCAAACTTTTCGTTGGATATTACGTTGAAGATTAACAATAGTTATCAATAACTGACCACCATGTTGTGTTTCAAATTTACCATTAAGAACATGTTTATGTATTGAAACATTTTTTTCTTCATATAAAACTCTATGTAAACTATGATATCCATGTGTACGATATTCAATTGTTACATGACATGGATATTTTTCACTAGTTAATGACCATTGAACTTGTTGACGATCGGAAATTGATATAGTTTGTGCGTATGGGATTTCTTTATCGACTATAAATGTATTATTTGGAAGAATTCTTTGTAATTCAGCGAGATATTTTTTTGTATCTTCTTTTTGATTCAATGTTCCTGCATTAATATTTGAAAAATCAGTTAAACAATTGAATAAATGACAAAGTCGTCGAAGATCTTTAAATGGAAGTAAAATTTTCAAAATTTTTTCAACAATATTTTTCATATCAATTAAAGTTATTTGTGGATTATTACGAATATTTATTAAATCTCCATACAATTCATTTGATTGATTAACTTTATGTTGGTTAAACCATTCAATAATATATTGAAATATGTCAAGAAATTTTTCAAACCAATCATACCATAAATTAATTTGTTGAATAAATTTTTTGAAAAAATCTTCTATTGTTACAGTTAAATTAATATCCTCCGGTTTAGTTAAACCAACAATCATATCGATCGTTGAATTTGTTTTTGGAAATTTATATAGTACACAATCGATTGCACTAATCATTGTATTAAAATCAACAAATGGAATAAATAAATATATAATTGACTCACCATTTAATAAATTACGATTTGTTGAACATTTACCTAAAACAAAAATATTTCATAAACATCATCTTATCAATTATCTTTAATTTAAATCAAATATACTTTGAAGTGTTGGCTACAAATTTCTAATGCGTTTTTCCTCTTAGGTAAAAAATATTAAGAAGGAAAATAATAAATATATTTAGTCAATCTCATAGTTTTTGTTGATTTTACGTCATCAGCTTTAACCCTTTGATATTCCTGTAGTCTTCATACAAGTAAGTCAGAAAAATCGAGTTTCATAGATGTTTATGATACAAGAAATGAGATATATCGTTTGACAAAAGACTAGGAATTATACTTAGTTCGATAATTGAGAAAACTTGAATATACAACGAACAACACGTTATATAAAAGTAACCCAGGTGAATGAATCCCATAACGGATCCCATCGGATCTTATGAGTTCCAATCAACCGACAAAATTCGATGGTATTCCGGGTTGTGGGATTACTAATGGATCCGATAGATAAAATCTATTTTCTTAATTGAGTGCGAATTAGCATTTTAGCCCATCCGAAAGAACGGTCATATTTTGCCATTGCTTTACTATCAGAATCTGATAGTACGATCTGATAATATTCAGACACTAAGAATCCGGATATCGTTCCTCAATCCGAGTTTGATTGTTGGAATTATTCTCCTGGGTTTATATGGTTTTACAAAATATGAAAAGCCGATCACGAATATATATTTCTTTTTAAAGTCGGGTGCTATTTACTTGAGAAAAAGGTTAAAAAAATCAAACCATCATAAATGTCATTTATTTAGTAAGATATTGCTTGTTTTGCATAAATCGTTAAGTTGCAAGGACATTTATTTAGTGAAAATCTTTAAACATATTATATCCTGAATCCGGGTTGAAAACTAACAATGGAGGTGTTTGTATTGTAAGTTGAAAAGCCTAGATATTTTTACATCAAAAGAAAGCTCTAAACAACAAACTAACAAGGTTAAAATATTAGCTCCCCTTGGCTTGCCTAGAGGGAGATATTCGACTTTTACTATATTTTCGGCATGTGTACGATGTCCACAATTGAACACTTTCAGTAGAATTTCTTTTTCTTTTTTCATGATGGTTGGATAGAGCTCGTCGATTTGTATTAAAAAAGATATATTTCAAATTTTAAAAGGGGTTGTTAAACAAATTTTTCGACCCATCTTTCCTTATATCTGAAGATAACAGTAACTTGGACTCTTCGTCTAAGATGTTTTAAAACCTCTTTTTAAAACATGAAATATACATTTTCTAATACAACTCAACGAGCTCTATCCAGTCATCATGGAAAAGAAAAAAGAAATTCTACTGGAAATGTTCAATTGCGGACATCCTACAGATACTGTAAGTACAGTAAAAGTCGAATATCTCCCTCTAGGCAAGCCATGGTGAGCTAATATTCTAATCTTGTTGGTTTGGTGGTGAGAGCTTTCTTCTGATGTAAAAATATCTAGTCTTTTCAACTTACAATACAAACACCTCCATTATGAGTAAGAAAATGTTATTTGATTAAACCTAGAGGTAAAAAGGTTGCACTTTTTTTCCTGATATCGGTGTCCTATCATGCCCAATACATGCATCTGCAAGTAATCTTGTAAATATATCTAGTTTTTTGTGACAACAGATAGAAGCAACTATCATATCTGACTCTAATCGCCACAGTATGGATTAAAAAGCGCTTATTTAGTTTTTTTAAATCTTGTTTTCTTATTGGGGAAATTCATTATTCTCGTTCTTTGATGGCAATATTATGAAAAGGCATGAAAAAAATATGCTCATGCTTAGTGATCGGGTATTAGTAATTTATTCGAACATCACAAACATCCAACTTTTGGAAAACACATCTAACGCCCGCTTACAAACACCCACTTTGTCCTAATGTTAAAGAAAATATATGGTCAACAAACATCATCAAATGACCCTCACCGCCACAAACACCCACGATCTCTCGTATTATCCACATAACCATTCCAACTTGTCTTCACAAACACCCACCGAACTCCATAACCTAGTTTTTGGCCCTAATAAGTACCATCTTCAAAAGAATTTTTTTTAACGAAATTTTTTCTCCAAACACGAGTGTCCCATCAGCAACTGTCTACAGATGGCCACAAACATCCACAAAAACATATAATCTTCTCATTAATACACGATTCACATACCTTCATAAGTATATTTATCTTGAAATCCCTTAAAATATGGGAAAAAAAGTGTAAAAATAAGTCAAATTGTATAAAAATATGATAAATATTTAGTGATATTCAGTTAAATTATGTAAATTATGAAGTAGACACAAACTATTTCATACTAACACTATCAGGAAGGTATAAATCAAGCTTCGGGATAAAGTTTCAAATACCATCCGAAGTATTTTATTTCAAAAATGCTCAAAAGTAATAAATAATACCTAGGAATAACAAGTAACGCTCGTCTAAAGATTCGCTCAGCTCTTTCTCGTAAAAATCATGTTTCTAAACTACCATCAAGCTATTCATTTATAAAAATAGAAAAATCGAAGCCAGATTCAAGTTGCTCGACATCAACTGCCTTTGACTACACTTCATAAAAACAAATGCTTTTTGTTAAAAATTTGTCGTTTGTTTGAAAAATTGATCTTCAAAAAATTTTTATGCAACTGACTTCAGATTTTAATACCTCGTCCTCGATTACCTTTCGATCAATCCTTATAAAAAAATTTTCGAAAAACTGACATCAGATTCAAGTTCCACGGCCTAGATTATCCTTCAGTGAAGCTTTATAGAAAATATCAAGAGAATGTTTTTTTGACCTTGTGCGGACACAAAAGCAATCCAACAAACAATTTATTCTTGCAAGACTCTTCTCTATGAGAAAGAGAATATCATTTTCGAAAAATCCGTTTTCGATGTTTTTTTGACCTCTCGCCCCCCTCCCTCTTCACCCACCCACCCACCCACCCACCCCTAACCATGGGCACCCAACAGACCTCAGATTCGAAGTCCCCGCATCGAGTTACCTATACAAAAATCTTTTCTCAAAAATCGATCTTCGATGTTTTTTTGACCCTGCGGACAGACAAGCAAGCAATCAGACAATTTATGTTTACTGGACTCTTCTCTTCGAGAAAGAGAATAATACCTAGGAATAACTATTAAAATCCGATTAAAATTGTACAAATATCTGATTAATATGGAATTCATATTCAACAGCAATAATAGAATAAGATACTTAAGTATCTTATTCTATTAATGCCGTTGAATACGAATTGGTTATTAATCAGATATTTGTACAATTTTAATCGGATTTTAATAGTTATTCCTGGGTGTTATTTATTATTTTTGAGCATTTTTGAAATAAAGCATTTAGGAAGGTATTTGAAACTTTATCCCAAAGCTTGATTTATATCTTCCTGATAGTGTTAGTATGAAATAGTTTGTGTCTACTTCACAATTTACATAATTTAACTGAATATCACTAAATATTTCTCATGTTTTCATACAATTTGACGTATTTTTACACTTTTCCCCCATATTTTAAGGGTTTTTCAAGATAAATATACTTATGAAGGTATGCAATTCGTGTATTAATGAGAAAATTATATATTTTTGTGGGAGTTGGTGAAGACAAGTTGGAATGGTTGTGTGGATAATACGAGAGATCGTGGGTGTTTGTGGTGGTGAGGGTCATTTTATGATGTTTGTTGCCCATATATTTTTTCTAATAGTAGTACAAAGTGGGTGTTTGTGAGCATAACTTTCCAAGCTGCGGGTGTTTGTAAGCGGACGTTAGGTGTGTTTTCCAGAAGTTGGGTGCTTGTGGTGTTTGCATAAATTACTAATACCCTTAGTAATGTTTATTATGATGATTGTATGGAAAATCGAAATAGATATCATATTTGGAATCGGCATTAAGGCCCCCCCCCCCCACTCAAAAAAAGTCAATTTTCGCAAAAAAATTCGAAACTGAGATAAATGCATGGGAAGATAGCCCGTCTTTAGATCTTCTAGAAATCATATGGGTTTTTATCTAGCATCACTCTTTCTGTTAAAAATTTTGATGATTTCCGTCAACCTCTTCTTGAAAACTATGCTATTTTTTGAAAAAACGAAAAATGTTTTTCGTTTTTTCTCAAAATACGTTTTTTTCAATTTCGTAAACAAGATTTCTCAGTACAGGCTCATCCTATCTATTTAATTTTTTTTTTGTTTGAAAGAGCATGTCAGGATGCAGGGCACCAAAGAGTCCTTTTTTTAAAATATGCTTTTTTATTGTCATATAAGAAAACAAGTTTACAGAAAAATACCCATTTTTCAGGGTTTTTCGACTCATTATACTTGTGATCTCTTTTTTCTGCTTAAAAATCAAGTATTTAAAAAAAAGAACTCTTTGGTGCCCTGCATCCTAACATGCTCTTTCAAACAAAAAAAAAATTAAATAGATAGGATGAGTCTGCACTGAGTAACCTTGCTTGCCAAATTAGCTATTTTTGACCCTTATTTGGTGAATATCTCCCTCAAACATCATAGTAGGAAGCTGAAAATTTTACCATAGCCTCTCCACTATAGCCCCAACATATCCTCCAAATTTCAAGCGATTTGGATTTACCTGGACCGAAATCGATATCTGAGTGGGGGGGGGGGGCCTTAAAAACTACATTGGCTGATATGTTTTAAGAAAATCTTGATGGGTGAGGGTGAGGATGATCGCCCTGTCGCCTGCTGAAATTTGCCACTGTCTTTTTTCGACTGTTAGCAAAAGAATGAAATTTTCAAAAGCAGGAATAATCTGCAAGATGCTACGGATCTTCAGGACAAGGGTGTAAATACCTTTTTTTCGCATTTAGTGAGGAAAAAAAACAACATTTTCAAAAACTGGTGGAGGGAGTAATAATAGACAATTCCGGAGGCAGGGGACGTTGCATTCCACTGCCCCGCCCTCCTTATTTACGCCCCTGTGCTCAATGGTGCAAGCTTCTAGAATGATGGACCTCTTTATATAGGATAGAGTACTTTTAGCCTTATTAGCTTTGAACCTAATAAAATCATGTTTTCCTGCTCAGTTTTTCCCACTGATTCAGAATATAATATGTTTGCAAAGTTTAAGACAACAAATTTCCTTGGAATCACGTAACTCCCGAAAAAATGAATATTTCGCTTAAAATATTATATATCTGTTCATTCAATTTTTTTCTCATTTTTCTCAGCCAAACAGTGGTATGATTGAAATAGAAAATGTATATTCGTGAACAACTTTTCTAGCTTTATCAAACCATATATAAATGAGCAGTGGCGCAACCTAGATTTTTAGATCAATGGACGAACCTCTATTGTTTAAAAAGAAAGATATTGGGCAAACTTTTTATTGATGGGCAAGAAACTTTTGACTTAAAAATATGCTTAAAACGTTTAAAAAACAAAAATTTGATGAGACGAAGCAATGTTGACTTAATGAAAAAGTCTGTACTAAATAGAAATATTCAGCTTGAGTCAGATGTGTTAATAGTCCATTTTTAATGTTCTCTTTTAAAATATCTATATTTCCGAACAGATGTCAAAGTCAAGACGACGATAATCCATCTGTATAAATGAATATGAACAAGGAAAAAATATCCATAAGCTAGTACTGAAGATCCTACTAATATATATCCGTGTATTAGACACGGTTATTTTGCTGAGAATTAAGTTATTGCAGACCGTTTTTGAGAATTTTTTCATATATACATCATTGAACTTTCTCTTTTACTTGAGTATGTACTCTGTCAACATGTTTGTATCGTTATCTTTTTTATCTCTATCGTTTTATAGATTTTATTTCATTTTGATGTGGCTAGCATTTCCTGAATGGAACTGAACTTGTTTTCGCTTAACTTTACAGTTCAAATACAAAAAGAAATTCTTTTCTTGATTCCTTACGGAAAAAACAAGCAAAAAGGGCGTATGTGATTTAAACGGATGGTGAAAACATAATCGCTATCTAATTCATTAATAAATAGACTTTAACAAGCAGAACTTGAACGGGCAAAAATTTACTCATCAAAATTTCAATGGACACAGCTCAAAATGAGATGGGCAATTGCCCATTTGCCCCCCCCCCTCCCGTGGTTGCGCCACTGTATAAGAGTGGAAAATAAATTCCATTGAAATTTTGCATTACCGGTAGTTTACAAAACATTTCAAATCTTACTTTTTAATTGTAAAATCTCTTGAAATGATTCTCGTCCATTTTGAATAAAATTTTCGCAATTTTGAATGTTTATATTTGGTGGTCGATTTTTATAAATAGCTATAACATAATTAATAATTGTTTTTGCATTTGGTAACGATAAAATTGATGTTGCATATTCACTTATAACAAGTTCAAATAATTTACTGACAAAAATTATCGTTAGAATATCGTTTGAATCATAAATATGATGATCAACATTATTCATCCATTTATCTAATTCTGATAAGATTTTGGTTACATTATCATGAGTAAATTTCATTAAACTCAAATGTACTAATCTTGTCCATAGATGAATTATCCAAGGATTATTTCGATGATTATTACATAAATATTCATATGATTCCTTATTAAATTTCAACCACATCTCAAGAGTATTAAAAAGAAAAAATTTCAGAATATCATCTTGAATAACAACTTCAGCTGGATAAGAAAGATATAGATTTTGATCAAGAGCATTTAAGTTATCAAATAATGCTTGTATTTTGAAAGCATTTATTTTTATTCTCGTATCGATTTCAAATATATGTCTACGAACCAGTAATAGCCAAGTAGGTCGTTGAAAACGATCACCAGATACTATCGCTAAATCGGCTTTTAAAAGTATATTGTAATCGGATTGAAAAAATCGAGAAGAGTATCGTGCATCATAGGTGTTTAGCAAAATAAATCTATCCAAAACTTTTTGAAATATTTCAGAAAAATATTGATAAGATTCAGCAGTTTTACTTAGTGTACATTTTGTCGCTAAATTTGCATATCCAATAAACCTAGCGACGGATACAATTGAAATTTTTTCGTTCAGAATTGAGATAAGACTTGTTTTCATAGTATCATTGACTTTATCTGTTTCACATAGAGATAAAAACATATTCCAAAGAGCATCTGGAGTTGTATTTGATGCATAACTTAACAAATAATTGTAAAATGTGGCACCCGAAGATTGAAGTGATATTAAAAATTTAACAACATGCTCCTTTTCATATATATTTTTCCAAATACCATCAACAAATAATGGTCGAAATTTATCAAGGAATTCACTATCGGTAAGATCCAGATTTCTAGATAATGAAATAAATAATATAAACGGTGAATCTTTTGTTGATTTTGGAGGATGTAATTTTTTCACAAGATAAATAAATGTGTTCATATTGATAGGAAATTCTTCAAAGGCTTTTTTATATTCGAGATATCCTGCAATAAATGTTTCTATAGGGATGTTTATTGTTTGCATTTGTGATAAGCAATCAATCCATTGATCATGATAATTAGATTCAAGAATAAATTTTGATGATTGCATTAATAATTTACATAAAACAAGAAATGTCATTAGTTTGTCTTCATTCTCAATTTGTTTAATTGATTTCAGATGCTCAAACATTCTCATTGTGAACAAATGGTTTTTATCTTGTACTAGAATATTGGGTTTTTCGCCTTCACTTTTCACAAATATTGTTGTCAATAATTCGAACAACTTCTCTCGGAAGTCATGTAATCCTATATAACTTTTTTTAAGTTTGAAAAGATAATCATCAATTCTGCCATGGATATATAAATATGAATTTATTCGTTCTTCTGATCGATTCGAATGTTGTTTGGACATCATATCATTGATTGTACATTGAGTGATGTAATCAATATCTTCCATTAGTATTTTCTTTTGTTTTAAGCAAAATTCATTGAAAGTTTGAAAGTTCAATATAACTGTTTCAACAAACGTGTTATCCTTTTCATCACTCTCGAAAATACATCCAAAATTGCTGGCAGGTTCGGATATCGGCACTTCACGACCGAATAATCCCGAAAAAAACCGAACAACGCGTGTCATCGATTATGTTAATATTCGATGAATCAAAATATCTAGAATGAAAATACATTGTCCTTAACCATCTTTTATTCATTAATAACATGATATTTTGGAGAAATCATGAAAAAAATTTTTGTCTTAGACTATGTATTCTTAACGGATTTCAGTAAAGGATGGAATGGCATAAATTGAACACGCGAGTATCCGATAGTATTTTCATTCTCGATACGTTCTCAGATAAAAATCTTTCTTCTACTTGCTGAAAATCTATGGAAAATTTATTATTGTATTCGGCAAAAATTCGGTCTAGAATATCAGCCTTTTATTTAAAGTTTGTTCATCGAAAAAACGGTATTAGTAATTTATGCGAACACCACATGCCCCCAACTTTTGAAAACCACACGAAATGTACGCTTACAACCACTCACAGCTTGAGAAATTATGTTCACAAACACCCACTTTGTCCTATTACTAGAAAAAATATATCGTCAACAAACATCATAAAATGATCCCCATCACCAAATACATCCAGGATCTTTCTTTTTATCCACATAACCATTCTAACTTGTCTCCACAAACACCCACAGAACTCGATAACCTACCTTTTGACCCGATTAAGTGCCGTCCCTAAAAAAAACTTTTTCAAGGAAATTTTTTCTCCAAACATATGTGTTCAAACAAAATTGTCCATAGATGACTACAAACACCCAATAGGTTTTCATCAACAAAAGAGTCGCATCCAACTTATCTTCACAAATACCCTTAAGAAAGTTTTTCTGAAAATGGCACTTATTCAGATCAAAAGGTAGGTTATGGAGTTCTGTGGGTGTTTGTGAAGACAAGTTAGAATGGTTATGTGGATACTAAGAAAGATACTGGGTGTTTGTGGTGATGGGGGTCATTTTATAATGTTTTTTGACCATATATTTTTTCTAATAGTAGGACAAAGTGAGCGTTTGTGAGTATAACTTCCCAAGCTGTGAGTGTTTGTAAGCGGACAGTTCGTGCGGTTTTCAAAAGTTGGGTGTTTGGGGTGTTCGTATAAATTACTAATACCTCCGAGAAAAAGAGAATATTTTTGCAAGCGGGGAGTTTATGCACTACCTGCATCCCTTCTCCCAATTTTATTTCCTGCGGGCCCTTTACGCCCGACTGAGATGCCGTCTAAGAAGATTTGTCTTGGTTAAGCAAAAATTGAATAGGCTACTTGCTAAACTGTTCATTGATCTTAAACCAGAGATGCGCGAGTTACTGTATCATATCGTGCAACCCACCGCCGAAGCGGTGACGGTGCAACTTTTTGGCTACTCTGTCTTTCTGTCTTACACTATAAAACGAATATTCCCAAAGCGATTGATCTGAATTTTGAAACCCAGATCGATCCAATAAGGCTTTTATCGAACTTCAATGGATTCGGCAACGTAGTTTTGGAAAGCCGATTCTCAGGATTTGCACAACTTCTAACAGCCTTTTGTCGTTTTTTCTGTTGGCAGCGTCTATAACTAAATGCTAACTTGAGGATGAGAGTGAGGTGAATATACACATTTATTGAACTCGAATGATCAGGTTCGATGGCATATGTTTGGGTGATTTGGTGACGATGGAATGAAGGCCCTACTAACGAAGCGCATTCTGAGCTAAGAAGAGTGCACAAAAGTCAGAAGAATTAGAATTGAAAAGATGCTCTAAAGAGGATAGTGATTCCCTTTATATACGCCAGTAACCTGTGCAGACTATTGGCCAAAGTTGTGTTTGAAAAGCATCAAACTAGATTCATTTATACGATATCGACTTACTGGTTTTTTTCTCTGCTTTCATTTTATCATTAAAATATATTATCTTTTCTCTATTAAACAAACCATTAAAAAAAGTAAAGATATTCGTTATCTACAAACGAAACAAAACGAACAAACGCACTTTTCCCTCATATAACGCTCCCTTCAGTCGAGAGAATAAAATAAAAGAACGTTTAAATATCTTTATTAATCGTTTACATAAAGAAATATAGTCAACAACAACAACACCGACAACATTGTTTCTTCTTTCGTTAAGCCTAAATTCTTCCCATGTGTTCAACTGCGGTCAAACTGCGGCGCAACTGCGATCGCACTGTGACCCGTAATTGCGAAAAACTGCGGCGCAGTTTCAGCATTTTCCGCAGTTACGCGCAGTTGCGACGCAGTTTTGCGTAACTGCGTTCGCACTGTGACCTGTAATTACGAAAAACTGCGGCGGAGTTACGCGCAACTGCACCGCAGTTTCAGCATTTTCCGCAGTTACGCCACAACTGCGATAAAAAAATCGCATTTCTAACAGACGCCCAGTCAAAATCAGCATTTTCTAATTAAATAAAAAACCTAATAAATAATTCAATAAAAATTAATAAGTTAATAAAATTCAATAAAATTTAATAAAATTTAATAATTTAATAATCATTAATAAATTTAAAAAAAATTAATAATTTAATAATCCTTGATTAATTAATAATCATTAATTAATTCATTATTCATCATTTTATACACCATGGCATTGATTTCTCTTTTTAGAAAAAAAATGATGTATCTTTCCTATTGTAAAAAGTTAAAATGAGATAGAATGCTTGTGACAGTGCCTTTTATACCCCTATGCGAACGCAACTACGCCGCAGTTAAGCGCACTGCGGGTACTGTGTCGCAGTTGCGCGCAACTGTGGAGACTGCGTCGCAGTTACGCGCAACTGCACCGCAGAATCGCGACTGCGCGCAACTGCGACGCAGTTGTCAAAAAAGTGGTGACATGGGTTGATTTTTAAGCATTAAAAAATACTTAAACCCGTTCCTCCTTTGACATTTATTATATTTATAGATAGCAGTTAGAAAAAATATCCGTAATGAGGTCTATTCAGTACCAAAGCTGCTTAAATTCAAACGCATCTTGCAAAGTCAATTTCAACCCATATAAAATCAATATAGCTTTGAATTCTTGAGAATCACTTTGCATGACTTTAAATTCATTTCATTACAGGGTGACACATAACCTTTGCCTCCTCCTCTACAACTTAAAGTATCAATGATGTCACAAATGTGTTTTATACCAAATTAAAGCGCATCAAAAACTGGAATTATTGATACTAAATGGTAAAGGTTATGAAGATCTTTTAATGTTGAATTTAAG
>JAJEKB010000039.1:145373-183566 GCA_022393335.1 Macrotrachela quadricornifera | reverse complement strand
CTTGATTTCTCTGATTTCTTTTGATTTCCGTGATTTCTCTTGATTTCTCTGATTTCACTTGATTTCTGTGATTTCCATTGATTTTTTGATGATTTCTGGCTAGAAATCAGTTTGTTCCCCCTTGATCTCGATGGTACAACAATTTTACTGTCTGCGCAAAATGTATGCCAACGATGGAGAGCGATCGTTAGAACATTCGAACAGTACATTGTAAATTTAAAATCGATCTCAAGGCTACACTTTAACATCATTTGTCAAAAGATTGATCCGTCAACTATAATATCACTTACATTATCTGATGACAGTCATACACCAGATGAAATTGATTTATTTCTTTCGATGTTTTCTATTCGGCAGTTCAATCAGCTCCGTTCATTAACGCTTTTTGCAATCGAAGAACATCACCTTGATGATATTTTAGAGTGTATCAGTATGATTTCACTAATTTCACTGTCGTTTAACGTAACAAAGTATAATCATCGCAAAATCAAGAGAACTCCAACTCTTTTATCGTCAGTTCTCATGCAACCAAACCTTCGCATACTTGATTTAGCAATTGATTACTTCAGAATAAGGACAGTAAATTGGCCTGTTCAATGCACATTTAGGTATCTCAGAATAGTCGACTCAATAGAATTCGATCAATTCTGTTCTATTCTCCATCATTTATCTCACCTTCGGACACTCGTACTGGGTAATGTTACGAGAATCAATTCGTCTAGTTTAACACTTAATCCACTAATATCTTCATTGACCTTCGAGGAATACTCTATGGAAATGTATCAAATTGAATTAATATTGTTATTGACACCTTCACTTGTTCATCTAAAGCTGATTGGTAATAGAAAGTCATTCGAAGGACATCGATGCGAACAGTTTATTCAGACAAAATTACCTCTCTTAAACAAATTCGAATTTTTTTTCTGGCAACGAGATTTCACCGAGAGAAGCCCTAGTGTTATTGAATCAATAATTGAGCAGTTTAAAACCCCTGTCTGGTTGAAATGCAAACGTTGGTTTATTACTTGCGAGTATAGTGTTGAACACTCGAATGAAATTCGACTCTATACGATACCACTCTGTTGTTCGCATGTAAATTACGAACCTGAATCGATGAAAATATCTTGTTCAAATTCACCACTAAAACTTGACAGTGGCACATCAACGATGGATGGTGTGAAAAACGTTTCTATCAATACTCTGAAAATTATGCCTGCACTAATCAAGTCACAGGTAGAATAATAAATATCTTTCAAAACTCTTAGTACTAATTTTAAAGTGTCACTGAATTGACACAAACAAGGAGGAAATGGAAAGATATATGGACAGAGGAAGCAAAGATTTTCTATAGAGCAGTATTGAGCGTCAGTTTATTTTATACCGTATAAGCGAATGATTCGACGCGCAATACATATGGAAATCATAAAAAAAGGAATAGTACTCTTTGAAAAAAGGTATTTTCCATAAAATCATTGTACAGTAAAGCCAATAAGGTCATTCGTTTCAAGTCGAAACTGAACGGAATAACTCGCAATGAAATCTTCGAAAGCTAAAATGGGTAGGTATGACCTCCGAACACAACGGGATAGATGCAACATATGCATTGGGAACATGTGAAAACGCTGCAAATAAAAAATGTCAAAAGAAAAGATATTATACAGTGTTAGTGAAAGAGTGTGCTGAAACTTCATTAATAATGTATACGACATTTTTTATTTTAGATGTTTTGTTTCCTTTTGCAAAATGCATGCTATTTTAATTCATCCGATTTAAGACGACTGGCCTAAATAGGATGATTGACCTGGAGATTATTATTCACATGTGCGGGTATGAGGGATGAAAACACGCGGCCGCTCAGTACAGTGCAACACAAGTTTTTCTTTGATAGGACTTCTCACAGAAAGTTACGAAGATGTTGCTCTTTTCTGGATTGGATCACATTGAAGAATTCCATGCTTAATTTTGATTGGCTGACTAGCGCTATGTTCTTCCAAATGAAGCAGAAGAAAACATGAGAAGAAGAATGCATAATCGAACGTAAACAAACGAATTTTTATACATATGATTTGAAGAAATAAAGAACAAGGGGACATCAAATATCCCCAAGAAGAAGAGTTATAACAGTTTGTTATACGACTACATACCGTACCGCGCAGCGTAGAGTTTTTGACACAAGACCGTATCCCGCCCAGCATCTCGTAAAAATTGTTCGTTTAAATAAATCACAATGTCATCATTTTCATACATGTCCTTTTCTGTAGGTTGAACAAGCAGCATATTATTCATTTCCCAAGACGAGCAAACTCGTCCTAACCATAGACAAACATTGGCCACTTCGTATAGTTCAGTTTCTGTCGAACCTTATTGATCTTTCGCAACTTGATCATCTCAAAATAGACAGTTCTGAAATCCGGTTCAATGCAGCCATGATGACTGACATCGCTACTCTATTAAAACAAGCTTGCAATATTTCCTCGCTTGAAATACAATTTAGTTTTTCTCAACAAAATTCTGCGATGAAAACAGAAAATATCCATTGGTTAATACCTTCTCATGTGAAACATTTAGAAGTAACAATATATAATACTCATCATATGACAACAATTCTCGAACTATTGAAAGTCAAGAATCATTTGTTAAGTGTCCATTTTCATGTCTTACATAGACAGATGTTTGACAACATCACCAAGTGGCTTACACTGAATACAAATTCAATATATCGAGGAAATCGGAATTCTCTAGAAGTGTGGCTCTTTAAAACCATCATTCAGTCTAATCAAAAACGAGTTTTTTGCAAACGGAAGTATGAACAAGAGTGACGCCTATTATTGAATTGCTCAGGGTACCAAATCGAGATAACAAAATGAACTTCATTAGGTTTGTGGCTACCATTTCAATTGAGTTTATTCAAATAAACGCTACTGTCGAAACAACTAAGCTTTCGTGAGCTTCGCTAATAAAGTAAAATATCGACTAAAGATCTACATTCTCATTCCACTCCTACTTTCCAGATTTTTTTCTCCCCCTATAAATTAATGCTCGAAAATTAGCTTCTTATCAACATTGGTTAGCTCCAATTGGAAACGAATTCTCAGGAAAAATACTTGTTTTAGAAAATTTGTCTCCTTGTAAAGAATGCATGCTCCTTGATATTGAATCAAATACGAAACTATAATAGTTTTTATTTCTAAAGAAAATCAAAGACTTGAGTCAGAGAAACTCAGTACATACAGGATGTATAGTGAGGGGTACGGGTGCAGGTTCATGAAAAAGACTTATTGGTTAGATTCTCACACTGTTTCTTGTTTCTCCTCTTTTTTCCTTATTTCCCTCCTTCATTCTTCCTCTTTTCTAGCATGTTGGGTGGCTCCTATTACGAGTTACTTTTATTTTGAAGAAATGTTTATTCATGTTGTTTTAGGCTCTCAGATTCTCTGCTTATAACTTATGTTTTCATTTCCCTATGTAGGTACTTTAGAGTGGGAAAAGTTACAAAAATATCCCAAAACACACTCATCATAATACATTAACAATTTTTAGAGAAAATCTTTAAAATTTCAGTTACAGATCTGCTAAAGATCCTTTAGCTCATTCGCGACTATGTGAGCCACTAGTGGCTCACGGTATATTTTAATGAGAGAAATGCTTTTCGTTAAAACAATCAAGACAAAAAAATTTGTTACAATCAGAACAGAAAGTTTTTACTCTCTTTGTTGTTGAATGACATGCTTCTCTTGATTGCTGTTCCCTGTTTTTCTCGTAACAACTAACATAGCGTCTTCGAACATCACGATCAGATCCTTTCTTTTCTTCGAGCTTCTGATCAGCTAGTTTGCGCTTCAAATGGCTGGTTGATTGTTGTCTCGGACCAGGTTACAGCTTCTCGAATAGCATACAAGGAGGTAAAGACCGCACAAAACTTTCACGAAACTGCAGAATGCTCACTTTGCTTGCCATGTAGTTTTCCTTGTATATCAAATAGCTATTTACTAGTGCCGTCCCAAAAACTAATTCAAATGCTACCTTTCGGTACCACTTTATCGATCGCCTGAGACATGTGTAACAGGATGATAGCTGATCGGATAAATCACTACCTAATCTTCTTTTATTGTAATCGAGTACAACTTGTGGCTTCATGATGCGTTCATTTTTACTATTAGTATTTCCAGTATCCACCACAGTTGCTGAATGCGACGGTCTTGTGGATACCATCAACACATCTTTTTTATCTTTCCACATGATCAGTTTTACGCCGTCTTTATTCTGCAGTCCGTAAACTTCGCGACGTCTAAGATTTTTTTGAACAACTTCACTGCCTGATCCTACATGATTACTTCTCAGTGTTCCAATAAGATATGTATCACCATCTAACAAACATTTTGCAAGAGAAATACTGGTAAAGAAGTTGTCAGCTACCACGGTTCGATAACATCCTTCAAGACCATCCAATAGATTCATCACGACTGTTTGGGCATGTCCAAGACCTGCCATAGGATCTTGTTGACCAGTCTAGATCATAAAATTTCAGGTGTAGCCATTGGGAGCCGCTAACTTGTACATTTTTACGTCATACCTGTGCGCTTTTCCAGGTATATAATGTTTAAAGAAAATCCTGCCTTGCCATGGTATCATAGTTTCGTCAATAGTCACAACCGAACCAGGTATATGGGTGAGGGTGAGGGTGAGTACTAGCAACCATGACATGTTTCGTCCTTGCTAAAGGGACTTGACGAATGGCTTATTAAATTCAAAAATGAATTCAAATCCAATGAATAGATTCAAATCCAAATTCTTGGGGTGGGTGTGAGGGTGAGTTTCCAAATGTATTCCAAGCTTCTTACGACAATCGTTTCGATCAGGGCTTATTCTGATCATCATCAGGTAAGTTCGGAGTATAGTTTAGCTACACTGGACGTTTTTTGTCCTCCTCATTCTACTTTTGTTGTTGTGTACTTTATTTCAAATAAAGATAAAACTGTTTTTAGTTATTCAGTGTGAATAGTTTGTATTTTATTCTTCAAAAACTGGAATCGACAATAGAAACACAGTTGCACTACACTACAGCTTTTGTAGATCGTAGCACTCGTGTTACTTCGATCTCAATCTCGATATTTGAACATCTTCTTTTTATTTGCTGTCTTTTTTAGTTAATAGTTCTTTCGACGGTTTCTTATGGATGAAGAACGTTTCTAACGTTCGGTTTGTATTTGGAACGAGTTTCAGTTTAACATCCTGAAGTGGTGATCGATTAAATCCAAAGTGCCTTTTCCACCACTCATAAAGTGCAGTCGTTAGATTCTTGGTTAAGCCACTGTCAATGACATAACGTGGATACATTTCGGTGTTGTCCCATATCTTTGGTTCTAAGACGACCGGTTTGTGCACTGGATCTTGCATCATTATGTCCAGTTTTCTTTCTCGTCTAGTTGGTTGGTATAATAATGTTAGATGTAAACGTTGACAAATGTATTCATTCAACTCATTCAATACCGATGGTACATTATTTATCTGGAAAAATCGCCTAAATTGTTTTGAGATGAAGTTCGGTGGATAGCCATTCAGTAATAACGACATATCAATGCGAATACGTTCTGTCTCAAAATCATTCACTTTTGAACATATACGACCAGCTTGTAATAATGCTGAATATGGAACATTTTTATGAATATGCCGTAGATGGTCAGATGTATATGGTAAAATATATGGTTCACTGGTTGGTTTATGATAAATACATGTTTTTAATCGACCATTTTCATTTGTAATTAAGATGTCCAGAAAATGAGCTGATGAACTTATTGTTGGATCAGTTCGTATATTTACATTTTTGCGTTTTGCTCTTACCAGTTCAAAACTCATTTGCTCGATAGTTTCATTTGTTGACATAAAAATATCGTCAATATATCTATACGAGAAAAGATCATGGAAGCTTTATACTATTAGAAATATCATACAAACCTTCCATATATACCGTAATATCTTTCCTGATGCAGAGATGGGCGAGTCAAGGCTTTTTTCGAGTCGAGTCGAGTCCGAGTCATTCGCCAATGGTTTCGAGTCGAGTCGAGTCGAGTCATCAGCCTTTCCGAGTCGAGTCGAGTCGAGTCCGAGTCATTTGCCAATACTTTCGAGTCGAGTCGGGTCGAGTCACCAGCCTTTCCGAGTCGAGTCGAGTCAAAATATTTTTGCCCAATTTTTTATCTTCGATTTATTGGTATAAAGAACGTAAAAACAGGTTTCTTATGACGCGATACTTTTTTTAATTTTTCGTGTAATAAAAAAGTAATCATACATAAAATGACACAACTATCATAGAAATATCTAGAAAATAAGAACATCAAAACTAAGTCTTTATTTTTATACAATTACATAACACATGAAAAAGAAGATTATTTCGTGCAAAAAAGCTAAAGTTAAATTTCGTAAGAAAGATTTACATATTAATATTTACAATAATGCCTTATTGCATTTCAAAGATGTTAAAATGCAAATATTGGCTTGAGAAAACTTTGAACGATGTGGTCTCATCAAAAGACCACTCTGAGAAAACACTCGTTCAATTGGTGCTGATGTAGCAGGAACGCATATAATTTTTCTTGCCAGATGATAAAGAGATTGATATGAAGTTTTATTTTTAAAAATAAGATCACTTGCCATATTATCTCCTTTTAAAAAACCATCAAGTTCATCTAAAACCGATTTTGGTGTTGCATTACCAACTTTTGCTTTTTTACATGAACCACTTGCTAAAGTTGGAAATAAACATTTTTTCTTTTCTTTATCCAAAGATGGTATATTTGACCCGTTGCTTCTAGCTTCTTCAGTTATAATCTGAACATCAGCATTATTAATTTTATCTTTTGAATTAAGTTTTACTGATGCTTCAATAAGATATTGTTTGATAGTCGAAATAATATTGGTTTTAGTTAAATCAGACAATAGCGGACAATCATTGATCCATTGAAACTTAAAACGACCATCTAAAACCGCACTCATTAAAAAAATTGGATCACCATATAAACATGATGTATTGGTATTTGTATTAATTTTGACTTTACAATTATCCGTTTCAATAGAGAAATGTTTATAAAAACCACCAAAACGTGTTTTTAATGAAGAAATTAATGCATCACACATTGAATACACACGTTCAGAATTTTTTCTTTCCAGTTCAAGATCACTTAATAAATTAAGAAGAATAGGTCCAACCATACTAATAGTAACTGTTTGATCAGCTTGAGTTAAAACTGTCGCTTCATTAAATAAACATAGTAAAGTCATAAATTCATCAAGAACTTCTTTGTTCTTTTCTGTAATACACAATTCTTTTTTATCTAATTTAATTAAAATATCATTAAGTGTTTTTAATGGTATATCTGAAACAGAAACAACCGTCAGAAATTGACTATTCCAACGACATTTTGTTGCTCGTGGTATCGTTTTTTCTAAATTTTCTAATTCTTCAGCAAATAAAATGCTGCTGTGACTAAATTTTGCAATTTTAGCAACTTTTGTTAAGGCAGCAGTTGCATTGGATGCATGTTTGATACCATCATTGACAACTAGCTGCAACGTATGGGCAAAACATGGTAATCGTAATAGTTCTAAATTTTCACTTACACACTGAATAATATCTTCATCTAATGACACTAATTCAAATTTATCATCTGAATTATCATCGGAAATTTCTTCATAATCATCATTTTCATCGTGTGTTAAATCATTTTCTTCATTATCATATTCATCATTATCAAAATAAGATTCGAAACCCGGAAGTAAAATATTATTAAACGCTTTCAAATTGTTAGATGCATTATCGGTAATCAAACGTACTAGTTTTTTTTCTATATGATAATAACTAATCACTTTTTCAAACTCACCTAATAAAACATCAGCCGTATGGTGGCCTTTTAATGGTGCAAATGATAATAAATATGATTTTAAATCATCATCAACAAATGTGTGTAATGTAATACCAATATAAGAACGTAAACGTCTATCAGTCCATACATCTAAAGTCACTGAAACGTATTCAGTATTATTGCATAATGTTTTTAGTTTCATAGTCATTTTATCATGTAATTTTGGAAGTTTATCACGAGTTATTTGTCGACGACTTAAAAGTGAATACATTGGATCTATTGTAGTCATAAAAGTTTTAAAACCATCTTGATCAACTAAGGATATTGGTAAACCGCATTCAATTATTAAATCTTTCACTATTGATTCAGTTAACTTAACTTGTCGTAAATCAGTTGATGAATATTTGTTTGTTTTTTGTTTAATCATATCATCAAGTGTTTGTTGTTTCTTATCAGTGTTAACATTCTTTTTAGCTAACCATTCTTCATATACAATATTATGTTTTGCCTTCATATGTCGTACAAAATTAGATGTGGTACCATATTTATCAGTAATAATTTGTGAACATATTGAACATTTACCGTGCCATGAATTTGGCAATTTTGCTTGTACATCGATAAAAAACTTTTTTAAAACAGATTGCTTCGATTCGTTTACGTCATTTTGTGAAACTAAGCAGTTTTGCGTTGTTGATGAACTACTAGGAGCTGACATTGTGCAACTACACCTAAGTTAATAACTTTATATGTATCAAGATGCTTTTTTACTTACCAATATTTTTAATTAAGTAGATATGTACTTTCGATTATCAAAATTTCCGATTTGTGGTATATTCAAATTTCTCTTCCGATATTTTTATACGACACACAGTGTCTCTTTCATGAACATCACTTTGTATCCGAAGATCAAGGAAATTAATGTATAGTGAAAGCAATTAATGTATGATCAGTCAATTACACAATCAAAGCATTTAGTGAATAGGATGCGCATGTCTGTATGTCTGTAAGACATCTAATCTGATTAAGAATTATTAATGGATACACAACGAACAAAGTGATAGTGGATATGTACGATGCAATAGAAATTTTTTATTTATTTTATCGTATAACAGCGTACATATAGTGAGAGTTTCATGCTAAAAATTCTGATTTTTAAAAAAAAACCAGAAGAATTTTTTTTGAAAGGATGACTCGAGTCACACAGTCGAGTCAACAGCTATTATTTTTCGAGTCCGAGTCAAGTCAGAGTCATTAAAAAAATGCGACTCGAGTCGACTCGAGTCCGAGTCATGACTCGGACTCGCCCATCTCTGGTCCGTATCCGAATGTTCGTCACTCTGTTTACTTGATGGTGTCGTTTCTTGCTCTTCTCTAAATTCGTGGAGTTGAAGTACAATGTCTGCTTCGATCTTGACTGTAAGAAAATATGTTATTGAAGAGAACTAGATGTAACACGTCTTGAATTGTTTGAATCGTTAAATGTTGCACTTTATTCATGTCGAAATGATCTTTCAAGAAGTCACCAACTGTATCGATCACATTCTGATGTGTATCCAATGTATAGAAATTGGTGATTTTAATTAAACAGAAGAGAGTCATCGGTCGTAGACGACGCGCTGCGTAAACATAATCCATTAATTTTCGAATAAAATCACACTCGTCACGAAATGCTGTTGCTTGCAAAGCTTTATTGGCAACAGGTTGAAGTATTTTATTGAGAAATTGACTAATCTTCCATGTGGCACTATCTTTGCAGGTGATAAATGGTACAAGTGAGAGAAGATTGTCCTAGTATATACGTAAATGAAAAGAGTTTTAACACAAAAAAAATTAGTTTACTTACTCTCCATACATCTGGTAAGAAATAAACTGATGGTAATTTGATTTTAATGGCATCGAGGTGTAAAATATTCGCTGTCTCATTCGTCAGTGCTTTTCGTTGTTGTAAATTATCCAAGACTGTATTCATCGCTTCCACCATTACCCCGAAGTCATACTGCACTTGCTCACTATCATTACTATCACTACTACTATTTCGGATTGCACGAATGAGAGCACTTTCGATGATATTCCGGAAGGCATGACGTGGATGATCAAATTTAAACGGGACATTGTATGATTCAGCTGCTTCTTTGGGATACACAGAGGTATGCAATATACCACACTTGTTTTCCACCAAAACATCACGAAATGGAAGACTGCGACCGATTTGACGAACTAGTTTGATGTTTGGATGTAAACTATTTGCTCTATCTAACATTTCGTTCAGATCTTCGAGTGAACCATTGAAAGTTATGAAAATATCGTCGATATACCTAACAACGACAGAGAGAATATATAGATTATTAGACCAGTAAGACACCACTTTAACAAGAAGAACTTACCTGACATAGATTTCATTCGACAAATTCTGTCGACGAACAAGTGCTCTCTCCCATTTCCACATAAAGATATTCGCCAAGGTCAGTGTGAAGGCTGACCCTATCGCACCGCCGACGATTTGTTTGTAGAACTTCCTTCCATACATAAACACATTCTCTTCGATTACAATAAGAGCCAGTTTACGAATAGGATCCAATGGAACATCTTGAACTTTGTGATAGTCATAATGGATAAGAAATTCCATGGGAATGTTCAAGGATTCTTCTTGTGGCAACATGGTATACAGATCTGTGATGTCAAATGTACAGAAGAGTGTGGTTGATTTCAGTTGACCATTGGAAGCATAGGTTTCGAGACGATGAATCAAATCTACACCGTTCATAATGGTTGTTTCACGAGCATGATAATCAAACAATGGCCGAATCAGTCGATCAAGAAACTTCGAAAATTTTGGTGGTGGGCGTCTTCATCGACAAGACAATCGGTCTCAGTAGTGTTCCTTCTTAGAAGAATACAACGCTCAGTGACATAGAACTACACTTGAGGTTTACCTTGTGTGGCTTCGAAACAAAATAGAGATAAGCTAGCTCGACTTCTTCATACTTCGGTAGCATTTCATTCAGTTGCTTTGCTTTGATATGTTTTTTTGAACGAAGATCACGCAGTAAATGAACGACTCTTTCGTGCACGACTGATAGTGGATTTGTTTCTAGTTCCATGTAAGCACCTATCTTCTGTTGATATGCTTCAGCTTTCTGTTCATAATCTTTCACATGACCAATATGAAAGATACCACTCTTGTCTGTCACACGAAGAACAAGTTCTTCCTTCTTCAGCCGATATCGAATCGATTTGACTAGATTGAGTCCTCGTCGAGTGCGATATGCATTCAAATACGATATGGGAGTCATATATTGTTTATACAAACATGCTTGAAGTTCGTGAGCAAACTAATTGATTATGACCGATGTATTCGGTATATGATATACACGAATTAGTTATGGTGCGACAGCATTCATGATATTATCATATTGTCGTTTGACTCTTTTCTGGCGACGTTCAATCGAATGAAGATAACTTTGGTTCGGTCGAACATAGTTTGGACGTGAATGGAACAACATGCTGTTTGTGGAGAAAGAATTTCAAAGATTTGTCTTCAACTCACCATTCTATGAAAGATAGTTCAGTTGATTCTGATTGAGTGAAACTTTTGACGACGTATCAACAATGATTTGAGGATAAACATGAACGTTGTCGTGTTCTGTTCGAGCATGACGACGACGATGACGGTGTAATAAATTGATACGAAGACAGGCTTCTGAATAACGAATGTGACGCATCCATTTGTTCGTTTGATGATGCAGATAAGTTTTGATACATTTCATCATCTCACAGGTTGGCCGTCCAGTGTTTGTTTCCTGGAATTGTCGTTCAAAATGCAGCTATTACATCCTGATACAAATGCTCTGAATCTTGCAGTTGCTTTTCATATCGATCAAGTTCAACGTTGAGCATGTGACGTTTTATTTCTTGGAGGATTTTATTCTGTTTATGCTTACATTGGCCTTGTTCAGCATTGTCCACTTCAATAAGATCAAATGATTTCGGTAACCGATGACAGATAATACGCTGTTGGAAAAGAGTCAGTTGTTTGAAGGTCTCCGTTTGTTCCTTTCGCATTGCATTCAAACAGCTGATTGCTTCGAACTAAAATGGAATAAGAAAGGGATAATTAGTTATAGAGTGACCCTATTCTTATCACTGACTGATCTATTTTATTATTTAGAAGAATACTTTTCATTAAAACAATCAAGACAAAGATATGCCGCAGTCAGGACAGAAGGTTCTTATTCTCCTCGCTGCCGTCGCGTTTGCTTCTCTTGATTGTTGTTGCCTAATTTTCTCATAGCAGACAATACATCGTCTTCCAACATCAGGTCAGGTTCCTTCCATTTCTTCAAGTTTGTGATCCGCAAACTTGCGTCTCCTTTGACTTGTTGAACGTTATCTTGGATCAGGTTTAAAGCTCTCGCGTGGTATCCCAAGAAGTAAAGGTCGTGCAATATTTTCACGAAACTCTAGCATTGTCATACGGCTTTTGTCCTAGTTTTCCTTGTAAATCAAATAAGCATTCACTATCGACACTCCACATATCATCTCAAATGCCACCTTATCATACCATTTTTTAGACCGACTGAGACACGGGTAAATGACAACTTGTGGCTTCATGATGCGCTCATTTGATTGATTAATTTTTCCAGTCTCCACTACAGTGACTGAATGGGATGGTTTTGTGGATATCATCAGAACATGTCTTTTATCTTTCCATTTGATTAGTTTTACACCATTGTTACTCTGGAGAGCATAAATTTCACCACGTCTCAGCTTTTTCTGAGCCACTTCATGTCCCGATCCAGCGCGCGATTGCTTCTCAATGTTCCAATAAGATAAGTATCATTTTGTAATAAGCGTTCTGCGAGGGAAATACTTGTAAAGAAGTTGTCAACCACTATCGTTCGATGACATTGCAGAAGACCATCCGCCAGATTAAGTACGACAGTTTGACTATGCCCAAGATCTGCCGTTGGATCCTGTTTACCAGTATAAATCATAAAATTCCAGGTGTATCCATTAGTAGCTGCCAGCTTGTATATCTTGACTCCATATTTGTGCGCTTTTCCAGAAATGTATTATTTGAATAAAAGTCTCCCCTTCCATGGTACGATTGTTTCGTCGATAGAAATAACGGAGCCAGGGACGTAAATTAATTTAAATCTATCTCTCAATAAATCTGAGAGTGGTCTCAGCTTGAACAGCCTGTCTTGGTGTGCATGCACTTCTTGGTTGTTCGAAAAATGGAAAAATTTGAGAAGTACTTAGGTCTATCCAAAAGTAATGTCGCGTCCATATCATTTCCTTATAAAAGGGTCAAAAAAAAGAAATCTTTTCTATAGGACGATAGAGAAAATGGAACTCTATTTTTCTATGCTATTTCATCCCTATCCATCTAGCATTATACTAATAAAATTTCGAAGAAAACTATTTTTGTATGAAACTTAACTTTGGTATTATGTGATATTAACATCCATTTCTGTATAGGTTATGATTTTTCTCTGTCCTTCTTTTCTGTTTTCTTTCTTCTTTTTTTTCTCATCTCTTCTGTCGCTTAGCCGTCCGCCATACTCCGTTAGTTGTGTGTACATATAGCTTATTCGTACACTCTGAAGAAGGGCAAACGATAAAAGTTGAATTAAACTTTAACACTGTAACTGCTTCTAATGAGTACAGAAAATATTCGATTCTATATCACAATGCGCACTGCACTGATTATCCAAGCACCAATTATTCATGAAGAACTATCTACTGTTTATGGTGATCAAGCTCCTTGTCTTAGAAACAGTTGAAAGATGGTGTAAACGATTTCGTGAAAGTCAAGAAGAACTTGAAAACGAAGCCTGACCTGGTAGACCTATTAGTGAAACAACTCCTGAAAATATCGAACAAGTCTGTCTTATTATCGATGATAATCCCTGTGTTACAATAGAAGAAGTGCAAGAACAAACTGGTTTAAGCTACGGTACTACTCAGCGGATCATCACCGACCATTTACAACTTACGAAAATCACCGCTCGTTATTTACCGAAACAACTTACTGATTCCCAACGGAATGAACGAGTTCGAATATGTGAACAAAATTTAGCAAAATTTAGAAATGGCACATGGTGTTTATGTAATGTGGTGTCAGGCGATGAGTCGTGGTTTTATCACAAGCAAATTGGTCGAAAGTCATCAAATGCTGCTTGGGTGACAAAGGGTGATCCTCCACCTACAATAATTCGTCGCAATAGATTTGCTCCTAAAACATTATTTTCCATCTTTTTCAAATCAACTGGTCCGCTTTTGATTCATCATGTGGAGCAGGGACAAACTATTGATCATCAATATTACATCGACAATTGCTTGAAACCTCTTTTTAATGAAATCAGGGATCAACGACCCTCATATGGTACAAATCATATTATACTTCAGCAAGACAACGGAAGGCCGCATATTCATAAAAATGTGTCTGCATACCTTGAATCGGAAGGTGTTACAACAATACCACATCCACCCAACTCTCCCGATCTAGCACCATGCGACTTCTGGTTATTTGATTTGATCAAACGGAATTTAAGCGATCATAACGATCCCCAATCATTACATGACGCTATAACTGAGTTTATGTACTCTTTGAATAAAGAGGAATATAGGAAAACCTTCGATAAATGGATTGAAAGAATGCAGTTGTGTGTGAATAATCAAGGTTATTATTTTGAACATTCGATGAAATAAAGTTTTGTTGAATTTGCTTGTATCTCACTTTCGTCCAATCAACATCCTTTGTATATTCTAAGAAGAATGTGGGACAAAACTCCATAACAGATGAGAAAAAAAGAAGAAAGAAAACAGAAAAGAAGGACAGAGAAAAATAATAACCTATACAGAAATGGATGTTAATATCACATAATACCAAAGTTAAGTTTCATACAAAAATAGTTTTCTTCGAAATTTTATTAGTATAATGCTAGATGGATAGGGATGAAATAGCATAGAAAAATAGAGTTTCATTTTCTCTATCGTCCTATAGAAAAGATTTCTTTTTTTTGACCCTTTTATAAGGAAATGATATGGACGCGACATTACTTTTGGATGGACCTAAGTAAATAACTCCCAAGAGTTCCTCTTTTACAGGTATAACTTAAGTTGATGCAGGTTATTCACGGATCGGAATATCCTCTTGCTAAATAAATAATCATAAATTTATTAATTAAACTTACTAAATTAATCTTTGCCCGGTTCGATTTTTTATTATTAATTAATAATAATAGAAAATAACCGGTCACGGCACCAAATATTAGAGATGTTCGCTTTCGGAACCTATCGATCTTCTTGTTTATTTCGAAATGAAATCAAACACACACACATATAACACGTCACACCACGCACATCTGAATCTGATCTAAAGAAGTACACACACACACACAGACATATATATATATAGATGGTGATCCAGGGAGAGAGACACGGCTAGCGAAATAATAAAGAAAAGTAATACGTGATATGTATGATATCATACAGAATAAAAAAAATGACCAAAGAGACAGAGATGATATCATCCAGGGAAAAGGAAAGAAAAAGAAAGATAGAAAGATGTGAAGGCGACGCCTGTAACAGATGGGAAAACAGCAACAACTGGCTTGAAAATCAGAGAAACAAGAGAGACAAGAGAAAAATTATTAAAGGTCGAAAGAACAGAGAAGAAAACTCTCAACGATGCGAAAGAGAAGAGCATTACGCACGAACAGAAGAGAATGATCATCTACTAGAGATGACCAACGAGAATCTAGGACAATGGGCGATGTAGGAAGGAGGAAAACAAGTCCAAGTGAGAACAACAAGTTGGCGTCATAAAGTGACATCTGTTGACGCTAACAAATTTGTTATTGGTAGAATTTTTTATTTGCTTCAAACCTTGGCAACTTAATGTTTAACTCATTTGCCGTTTTCATCACATCTTGGCAATAGGATTTTAATTCAAATGGGTTGGAGTGCCCTATATAAATTTGTCTGACGGATGGGAAAAACTTAAGGACTACACGTATTAAAAAACTTGAAATAAAAGGCGGTAGGTTAAACAATTTTAATTCTGAGCTTGCTTTTAGATCGACATTTCGAGCTTTGAGTAATGGTAATAATTCTTCACCGTTTAAGACTACATTTCGCCAATATTTGGTAGTTTTAAAATCATCAAGCGATGCGAGGCCTTTATCTAATTTTAAATTTTCAAGTTGTAATGCTGCATTTGCCACAAAATGCGAAAATAAATAAGAACGAAAGTCCTTAAACTCCTTGATTTTGAAGCCAGCTAATTTAAATATATCCATCACCGCTATACCCCGTGATGTTTGCTCTGTAACCAGAGTACTAATATTTATAGAACCAAATAAAGATCCATTCAGAATACCTTTTGCATCAAATCCACCACCTGCTCTGGGAAAACCCCAAACCAGTTGATTTGCGGGTAGTTTTGCAGCCGCTTCTTGTGGTTCTTCCCAAACATTATTAAAAATTAGAACTGTAGCTTTTCCAATTTTGTCAGCCAAAAAATCAACAGCACTTTTGAAATGATAGTGCTGCACACTAACTATTATTAAATCGTAATCGTGATTAACATTCAAACCCTCTCTCATTTTGATGTTCCAATTCTCATTCACCAATTCCCCGCGCATTTTTTTTCTCGCATCATAAATATTTAAGGTTACATTATCGCCATATTCAGCCATTCGTCCATGTCTTACATAAAACTCTATGTTGTGTCCTGCCTTTTCAAGTGCCCAAGCATATTGTGTAGCAATAACACCTCTGCCAAACATTAATATTTTCATTTTTTGCTTCTTCAAAATAGTTATATACTAAAGTATAGTAAGATAAATGAAACTTAAAAATATCAAACAACTTTCAGAAGCTAAGAACTAGAGGTGAGAAGTTACTGTTATTAATAACAGATCAATAACAAATAACTTTTTCTAAATGGATCTTTTAACTCGGTTTACGGTGTATCTAAATGATCTAACGTATGTGATTTCATGGTTCTATCTCTGGTCCACGTAGGACCTTATTCTAGATAATCGCAGGTCAAATATGTTTTATTCCGCAAGAAAATATACTTTTTCTTCTATGTTTCGCTTTGTTTCAATGTAAACCCCGATGGATCGTCTTGGAATGATCATGATATCAGTAACAGAACATCTGCGCAACCGAGTACGGTATTCTGTACTAGTGAGAAGTTCTTGCCAGTGGACAAAACAATAATAATAGAAAACGTTATTGTGGCCAACAATAATGACAGAATAGTGACTGTTACTGTTTTTCGGTGAATATACTGGACGTGAAACACCTTCGTGGAAAAATTTTAACACTTTTTAGAATTTTCTGGTAGCACCACGTCAGAAAACCTTTTTGCATCGATGCACGTGTCTCGAAGTGAAAATTTATGAGAGGTTTTCGACCCTTCGGAATCGATTAGGGCGGTTTGTTACAGGCTACGAATTGCCAGTGGTCCACTTACCTGGTATGAGGCGCACTGAGGGAAGAATACACGACATAGTGTTTGTATCAAGTAACCAATCATCTCACACCCTCACCCTCACCCTCACCCTCTAGTCAGCTGTTTTCCCTTGCATTTCGTTTTCGAGGAGCGTTACAAACATCGTCATTGATAGTAGTGAAATTCGCTGTTTACTGGATTAACATATATTAAACATTTCAAAAGTCAAGTTTAGAAGGCGTATAAGTTCGAAAAAATTCACTATATGACCCTTCTGGTATCCTATAGGTGCCTCACGGAGAGCTGCTATTTTCGAGTACGTTATGCGCTCATGTGACCTATCTTATGAAATGTTGTGAAAGCACAATTCTAATAGAAAGAAAAAGTTTTTCTTTGGTTGATATTATCAGTTGATTAACGATAAAAATGGATTTTGACTTGTAAGTGCACATTATTGCGTCCCTTGGGAAAAGTTCCGCCCAAGCTTTTTTCAGCTGTTCCTATAGAAATGGATGCAGTTTTACGTGGGCTTTCTAAAACTGAAATCAATTCTATGGGGTCTTTCTATTTAGTTATACTTAGGGTCAAAGTACTGAAAAAAATGATTGTTTTGACTGGTCGAGTTTATCAATGGCAAAACTTTGGCAAGTCGGAAATAAGTGATAAAATTGATTCATTTCAGTAGTTTTGTAGAGAAATTAATCCTCTATCGTTTGATACAAACCGCGTCAAAAAAGGATGGATCATTGTTGAGAAAAGTGAAAAATACTAAAATTACGGTGTTTTAGCAAAAAATGAAAGTTTTTCTGTAGTCATCATCAGTACTTTTCTCAAAACTCTGTACAGACTCAACCGGAAGGTCTAATATTTTTACCATAATAGTTTCAGATCATGATTTATCAAATGAGAGAAAAAAATCAAAATTTTAAATTTTTGAGAGGAGCACCTAGGTGGTGATCTGGCGGACCCTCTCTTAAGTGCAGTTTTTCACGCTGGAGTGGAATATGTATTACTCGCCGAGATGGACTCGAAACGAAGAGAGAACGACAAGAAAAAAAGAACTTGCAATACAATAGCGTGAATGACTGGGTAAAAATAAAATTTCCACTCGAACTTCTAAGAATTAACCGTTGAATCGTGCTAAAGAGGATTTGACTAGGCGCAGTTTTTCTCGCTGAATCAGGATATCTATCACTAAGGACGATTCTATCAAATATGACGAAATGTGCATCGAAAAAAAGAGACACATATAGGTGAATAGAAAAGAGAAATGACACGATAGTTTAATCGTGCCATTGCACTGTAGTGCGTGCCTCTGCACGGTAAGCGATTTTTTAAATTCGATTTAATTAATATTTCATGTGTATTAAATCAATTCAAACGTAAATAGTAGTGAATTAGTATCGAGATACAATGTTTCGTGAGTTTCATTCGTCTTGTTCGCAGTTACAGATGGCGCTGTTGTATAATAGACTGTTGTAGAGTCACGGGTGGCCCAGCAAAAATGGTCCTCTGTGTATTTTCGTGATATCTTAGTCAAATTTCATCATAGCAACCTAAGCGTTTTTTTGATAGATGCGTAATTGAATTCTCTATCAATATGATGTTTATTTATTTATCCAAATGATTTCCATCGTTTTGATAAATGCTCGACAAACGCGCAGTTCACGAGCACCAACTTTCAAAAATCACTTGAGGTCTCACTTTACGCGGAGCCCGTCTTAACTCATCAATTAAATCTATTCTTGTGAAGATTCGATGCCTATTTAACCCAGATGCATTAGTCTAACGGGTTCAACCCTGGACTACTCGGTGGCCGGCGATCCTTATCCGTGAAGGACGGAGCATTATCATAGTATCATTGTCGGGTTAAATGATGGATGTGCGTCCTTGCACTGTCTTGTCGGAATGTCCAGTCATCGCCGAAAATCTTGTCGTCGTACTCAAGAGCCTCTGGAAGGATTTCCTCGATGTATCGGGCATGATTGATTTTGCCTTGCTCGAAAATCAGCAAGCACGAAACAATTCGATTCTAACTTGAATCCATTATAAAAGAGGGTGAGTCTAGCTACCGTGATCATGATTTCGTCCCTGCTAGAGGACTCTTTAGACGGCTTTAAGTAGCAATACCTGTTCAATGATCTAATGGATCACAAACAAGGCATATAATCTGTTCTCATTCAAGTAATTCAAAAGAATTTACAAGAAAGGATAGATACCTATATAGTAGGAGTGAGTATAACTACCGTGATCATGATTTCGTCCATGCTAGAGGACTCTTCAGACGGCTTTTATTTTATTGAATTTTAATCTGGAACGAATACGATATACATAGATTCACGTGTTTAGAATGATGTATTGAATTTTTAGACGAAAAGTTTTGTGAAAAGAAATAAGTCAGAGACCGAGTCACAGGTAACTTTCCGTATTAATGAGTTATGGGAAGTAGCATTGTAATTTTTCTCTTATTCACGTGTTTGATTGGTACTGTCTGTTTCTTTTCGTAACATGGCTATAGATGCAATGTTTATGGGTTTTGTATTTCGTGTGGTGGAGAATGATGTGGATGATATTGATCTGGATAGATTTGCTTAGAATTTCTTTATTGTAAAATTGTCTATGGATTTATTTTGTTTCTTGATGTGGACGTTTATTAGATGTTGTTACCTTTTTTTTTCTCTTTGAAGGGTATGGTATGCATTTGTTAATTGTTCAGTAATATATGTTTCTATTTTTGGTGAAAAAGCAATGGTCTGTGTTACTTTGATGGATTGAATGTGTAAGTAACTTGGAGTAGTAATGATAGGTAGACTTTTTTTTCCAGTCTAATAGATTCAACACGATTTCTGTTTTGTAGTCGAGGTATTATAGAGTGTGTGGATGTCGATAAACGTTATCATTGCTACGCTTGAACCTGAGATGTGCGTTATTCGGTAAGGGCTATGACTAAAGTAACAAGAGAAATAGTACTTTTATAGTAGCTTAAACCTTTCTTGTTTCAGGTATCTGTTTTATTTCAAAGTTGAACTAAGAAGAAAGTAGTAACAAAAAAAAAGCAAAGTTCTAATTTTTCATAGAAAAAAAAATGGAGATATGTGTTAGCAGTATGTTTTTATAATGTCGTTTCTTATTTTTGTCAAGTTTTTTTTGCTTCTTCTTCAATTCTTTTGTGGTGGTGTTAAAGAATGACTTGCATTGTTTTCATTTCGAGTGTCTTTAATAGGTTGACTTTGGTGATGTGTTTGATTATCATCTTCATCGCCATCATTGTCGCTTCTGTTATGTGCTTCTGTGCTGTTTTGAATTGTCGTCCGATTATCGGTGTTCGGTATTGACATTCGACCAGAAAGATTAAATATAATTTTGTTCGTTATTGTTAAATTGACATGCTTTGGTCGAGTTTCCATATCATTTAGAAAATCTATCAATAGAAAATATGATTTTATTTTAGCAGAATTGAAATTGAGGGTTTTGTTTGTTCTATATCGTCGGATTTTACTTACAAATATTGTTTTGAATGATTGGCGCATGATTGTTGATGTAATTTCCAGTTTCTCGTTGATTGTTAACCATTAAATATATATGCAGATAGATAAATCTAGAATAGAAAAGAAAAATTGTTAGAGATTTCTCAGTGTAATGTAGTTTTTTTTTGTGTCAATTAAATCTAATTAAAGTGCGACTGATATCTTAAGAATAGGTAAAGTACAATCCATTAGGTAGAAATATTAATTTTACCACAACTTCTATTTTGATTAATATTCCACGCTAGTTGTAATGGAAGAAATAATATCAATCGAATTTTAACTATAGGACTGTTTAGTAACAAGTTCTGCCTGAAAATATTCCTGTTCAATCTCTTTTTTCTAATAATAATTAGGTGTTATTACGAAAGAAGTGTCTTTGTACATGAAAGTGGTTCGATAGATAAACGAATTAGTTTGTTTTCAGTATCGAGATCCATGAAAATAATATATATAGTAAACAAAAACAAAAGCATAATGAATAACTTTTAGAACAAAACAAAGAGTTCAAAAATTTTCCTAAAGTTTAGAAGAACAAAACAAACATGTTTTTCAGAAAGAAAACTATTCGATCAATTGATCTAACGTTACTTTAAATCAGTTTCGAGTAGTTGGTGGATTAATAACGATAACAGTACTGAATAAACGTGAATCATCTTCGTCGAGACTTCATCGAAGTACTCGACAATGTAAATAATGTCGATTTGGTTGTCGCATATAGTCACAAAGCATATCTTCAATTTTATCAAATAATTCGTCTGCTATTTTCTCTTCTGTACTTCTTGATTGTGTCGAACTATATGATCCTGAAGAGATAAATGAAACTAGTTGTAATGATATTATTGTAGTATTATTACTACTATGAACAGCTGCACTACGAGCAACACGCATATGCTCGCATTCGCAAGATCTAAAAACCGAACTAGACAGAATTAGGGTCATGCTACTTTTAAATAAATACCCGCCTACATTTATAGATAAACAAATTGGACGTTTTTTACAGGACCTAACAGGACGACGGACACCAGAATTAATCTTAGGAGAAGACCATCAAAGATTTAGAGAACTCATATTAGATCCGCAGTGGAACAAGAAAGAAAAAGAAAAATAGAATTTGGAAAAGATATTCTTCTTCATTTTACATATACACCATCACTAGCACAATTTGGTGCGCGTTTTCACCAACTGTGGCAAGAGATATTCGAAGGTACACCACTTGACGACATACCAGTAATTTATGCAAACAGATTGACGGACAGTCTCAGATATTTACTGGTAAAAAAACGACCCGACAAACAAGCAATAAAACTATTGCTGAGATAAAAAATAATCATAGCAAAGAAGCAAGATAGCAAACAAACATCTTAACAATAATAAATAGAGCAGAAGACAAAAAAGATTAAGAAAACATACGAAAAAAGATCACGATAAATAAATAGAAATAAAGAGGAGAAAAAATAAAAAATAAAAGAACTAACAAAAATAATACGAAAAGAAGAAAAAATAAAAATAGATAAACAACCGATAAAAAAAGATGAACATAAAAAAAGTATTAGTCTCATATAATTACATATATCAAAAAATAAACGTTTCTTTTTTATCATCTTACTTTCAAATGTTTATGAAATAATTTCTCTCATTTTCCATTAAACATCAATTGATTACATCATAGGATAGAGAAAACCTACCGCTTGCTTTTTCCTTCGCCTAACAACTGATAATAAGGCTTATATACTCAAAAAATATCTTTCAAAATAAGCTACACTATCCATACATTTAAAAGAAATGATTTTATCAGTTGAATGAAAATTCGAGCCTTCATTTTTCTATAACATATCAGTCATTATCATTTTATAAGAAAAAGAGTTTCTTGTAAAAAAACAATGTTAGCTTACCTTATGATTATGTGTCATCTTTCAAATGAGCCATTTTACTCATATTCACAAATATATTTCTCTCTATCACAAAACAATCTTAATGTAATTATATAATGTGTAGTCTTGTACAGCAATGACACTCTCTTCTTATTGTTCAAAAGAACTTCTTCTCACATTTTCTATGTAAATTATGTTACCCAATAGCTACACGAAACATTATATGTATCTTTCTCTATTTTTCTATCTTACAATGTATTGAATTGTTTGCTCCATCGATATCGTTTTTTCTCTCTTACCTAAATACTCTTTTTCATCGATTATTTTAAAAAAATTTTTTCCTCATTCTTCTTCCTTGATTTATTTTTCATCTTTTCTCCCTCTATTCACCTTATATTTGTAATCTTTTGTCAGCTTGATCTGTCTCCTTTTATTTGTAATTTCTACCTCCCTTCATATATCTTCATGTATTGTTTTTTTTTCACTTATTGTTTTTTGCAATTTTTTTATAATTTTCTTCTTCGATCTCCACTTCTGTAAAAAGACCTCACATCTCCTAAAACGAGTTATACCACTATTCCTTATTAAACCTCATTGACCTCAATCATTTCCTCAACACCTACGAATAAAAACTCTCAATATTGAATTACATTAGTCACTAATTAAACAAAATGCAACTATCTTATTCACAACAATTTATAATATATCTGCATATAAAAAATATTGCTCGTCTACTGTTCAAAAAGATATTGAATGCATTAAAATACATTATATTGCATTAAAATACATTATATTACATTAAAATGCATTAAAAACACATAAAATAAAATAACATTATATTAGAACACATGAAAATGCAAAAAAATACAGAAAAAATATGTTATATTACACTGTAATGATATTATATTAAAACACATGAACAACAAAAATAAAATGATATTATATTAAAACCTATAAAGAACAAAAATAAAATGATATTATATTAAAAAACATAAAGAGCAAAAATAAAATGATATCATATTAAAACACGTGAAAAACAAACAAAAAATGACATTATATCGAAACACAAGAAAAAACAAGCGTAAAATGATATTATATCAAAATGCATAGAAAGTACACTACATTACGTTAAAACCATATTAAACCGTATTAAAACAACTGATAACGAGAAAAAAGTACATTAAACCACATTAAAATCAATTAAATGACATTAAACCACATTGAAACATATAGGATCGCTTGATAAAGAATTCAATTCGAAAGGCCTTGCGTTATTTATCCTATACTTGAATATTTATTTAATTTTTTCTCGTTTCTTCTTCTTCTTTTTTCTCTTGAATTTTTCTTGTAATTTTTCTATTTTCTTAAAAATAATAAAAATACTTACAAAAAAATTAAAAAAATTATTATATATTATTTATTTATCTATTTCAAATTATTCTCTATATATATATTATTATACATAAAAATTAAAAAATTCATGTTGACTTGCCAAATTTTAAAGGAGTGTATGCATTTTTTAAAATATTAGATAGAATTTCGGTTCATGTTAGCGACAGTTACTAAAAACTTGAAAATTGCGTTGTCAACACTCAAAACATCTTATCCAAGGTAACGGAGTTGCATTCTCCACCACTTATTTTTCTTTTGCTTATTTTATAACTCGTTATGGAAAAAAAAGAACAGAAAAATAAAAATAAATCGATGTATAAAACCTGCTGCAAAATCTTCATATTCAGTATATAACATCAAATAAAACATATAACTCGTTTTCGTGCTCGAATCAATCATTTTCATAAAATGGCTGCATCACTTCGCTGCATTGCTCTCGGTTGTGTTGCATTTTTGGGTTAGTTAATTAATATATATCCAATTTTAACACATGATCAATTAGACGGGTGTTAGAGTTGAGCTTTTCTTTTATTTAGCTTTCCAACAAATTGCTATCGGTATTACGTGTTACTCTTGCTCATCATGTACTACTGCCAGTGGTTCAACAAGTTCATCGTACAGTGGTGCTCAGTGTTATGTAAGTGATGCTACTTTTTCTTTGATTTCTTTAATATGATAAAGATTCTCTCTTCGTTAATCGTAGAAATATGTTTACAGCCTTTTGACCCTCTCGTACACAAATCGTGGCGTTTTGTCTTCCTGTTCGTCGGGCTCAGATGGTCTTGGCGGCACATATTACTGCTGTTCAACCGACAATTGTAATGGAGCTGGCTCTCTTTCAAGTTCTCTTAGTTTGGCATTTGCTCTCGTTGCTGCTGTTAGTGTCTTTAAAAAGATCATGGTCAAGTGAGAAGGACACATTGATCTACCAAAACTGAATAAAAAGCTTTTTTTAACTTTTCTTGTGTGTTCATGGCTGTTCCAAATTTTTCCCACCTTTATTCCAGATTCTTTTCGCTTTTCTTAAAATAAACTGTACCTACAGCTATATGATCGATCCTTTAACTAATGCAATTTCTGGTTTCTACGCTGAGATTGTGAATACAAAAAATAAATCGAGTTTTGTTTATTTTCTAACGCAGTACAGAAAAACGAATATAATTGTGTTATTTACAAAGATATTTCATTTACTTTTTTGTGAAACACAATCTAAAAAAAGGTGCTGAAGTATGTATATAGAGAAATAAAGGAGGTGGAACGGTTAGAAGGGACATTGATCCCCTCTTTAAAATCGTTTTTATCCTTACCACAATATCACCCGAGGTCTCAGAAATTACTTTTTTGTCAATTGAAAAATTTTCGCTTCATTTCAGTTGTGCACGGCTCACTGAAAAATCGATTTCACTTCGGTCCTGAAGAACTACAGTGCATGCCGACCATGTGAGAAGTCTTTACATTTATATTCTGCGCTTTCCGTCTGATTTATATATTAGATGAAAGTTCTTTCCTTTCTCTATCGAATAGCATATAAACTTGTCAGAAAATATTCTTTCTTTGGTTTCTTGTATGGACGAAATTCTCAAGATGATACACTTGGAGTGCGAGTATTCATGACCAAGTGGCCATCTTTGGTTTTTAGATGATATTCGTTCGCTCTGAATTGTGTCTAATTCGATAGTCCTTATAAAGCTCTACAAAATGGTGTTATTTGATCGGTGTTTTTTCGTGGGTGAGGTACTCAGTCGAAGTGAACAATGTCTGGGAAGTCTAAAAAGGTCTGTTTTTGGCTAGTAATTGAAGGATTTCGACGATAATCATCAGATTTCTTCTTAAAACAAACGTCAAATTTGAAATCAGCACGAAAAAATGAGTCGAAATCCATGAATTTCAAAGCTCTACAATGACTTTCATTATTAGTCGAAAGTCTCGCAATATCTCCCCTCAGGAATGGGGCAAAAAATGAGCCAAGCCGAACCGCAGTTTTTCCCGTCTATACATAAACAATTTGACAATTTTGGGAGTTTTTCATGCTAGAGCAACAATTTTTGCAAGTCAGAATCGTCTTCTGATAACATTCATTTTTTGCCCCATTCCTGAGGGGAGATATTGCGAGACTTTCGACTAATAATGAAAGTCATTGTAGAGCTTTGAAATTCATGGATTTCGACTCATTTTTTCGTGCTGATTTCAAATTTGACGTTTGTTTTAAGAAGAAATCTGATGATTATCGTCGAAATCCTTCAATTACTAGCCAAAAACAGACCTTTTTAGACTTCCCAGACATTGTTCACTTCGACTGAGTACCTCACCCACGAAAAAACACCGATCAAATAACACCATTTTGTAGAGCTTTATAAGGACTATCGAATTAGACACAATTCAGAGCGAACGAATATCATCTAAAAACCAAAGATGGCCACTTGGTCATGAATACTCGCACTCCAAGTGTATCATCTTGAGAATTTCGTCCATACAAGAAACCAAAGAAAGAATATTTTCTGACAAGTTTATATGCTATTCGATAGAGAAAGGAAAGAACTTTCATCTAATATATAAATCAGACGGAAAGCGCAGAATATAAATGTAAAGACTTCTCACATGGTCGGCATGCACTGTAGTTCTTCAGGACCGAAGTGAAATCGATTTTTCAGTGAGCCGTGCACAACTGAAATGAAGCGAAAATTTTTCAATTGACAAAAAAGTAATTTCTGAGACCTCGGGTGATATTGTGGTAAGGATAAAAACGATTTTAAAGAGGGGATCAATGTCCCTTCTATCCGTTCCACGTTCTTTTAATGCAATATGAATTTTACGTAGACATCTCTTCCCTACTCCTATGAATGACGACAACAGTCTCCAAAATTATCTCTAGACCCTGGAAGGCACCGTAGAAAGTTTGGTTATGTTAGCTGTTACAGCACTATGTGGATGAGATTTCACCCACATCCTCACATTCTACATCCCGATGACCATGTCAACCCCTCGTCGATTTTCCTTAGTACTTAAAGAAGCATTGTGGAAAATTTGGTGGCGTTAACTTTTACCGGAATTGAGTTATAAGCGAACAGACCAACAAATAGACAAACATCCTTCTTTATACCGGGTGTCCCAAAAGTTTTGCAACACTTAGTAATTTCAGAATATCTCACCACAGACAAATGTTAGAACCTTAATTTTTTTTTCAAAAGATGCGCCGTGAAAAGCTCTACAAGTACTGTAAAAGAAATTCCTATTGACTTACTTTGATGGTGTCTTCTATATCTAAAATGGACAGGTCAGACGATGGTGCTATTTCCCACTTTATTTAATTTCATAAAAATATTAAAAAAGGAAATTTTGTTTTGTTAAAAATTTTTTTACTTCACAATAAAAATTTTTTCACACAGCTGGGAAAGAGCTTTGGACGGCGCATCTTTTGGAAAAAGAATCAAGGTGCTATCGTTTTTCCAAGCGGAGATATTTGTTAAACAAAAAGGTCTTCCAAATATTTTTATTATGCTAAATATGGTAAAATATAGCAGCATTATTCGGTTTGTTCATTTTTAATACAGAAGACGTTATTAGAACAAGTTAACAGGAACTTCTTGTTACAGATTTTGTAGAACTTTTTACGGCGCATCTTTTGAAAGGAGAAATTAAGATTCGAATATTTTCTTAAGCCAAGAGTTATACGAAATAAAAAAATCACAAACATTTTTGAACACTCGGTAGTAGTTTCAGAAAGATTTCTCGTTTTAACCAACTAAAAAAATTATTAGAGCAAGTTAATAGGTACTTGCTCATATAGTACTTTGTAGAGCTTTCGACGGCGCATATTTTGGAAAAAGAATCAAGGTGTTATCATTTCCCCAAGCCAAGATATTTGTAAAACAAAAAATACTCTTTTAAATAATTTCATCAAGTTGGGTACCATGGGAAATAGCATCATCGTCTAACCTGTCCACTTTAGATATGGAAGACACCATCAAAGTAAGTCAATAGGAATTTCTTTTACAGTACTTGTAGAGCTTTTCACGGCGCATCTTTTGAAAAAAAAATTAAGGTTCTAACATTTGTCTGTGGTGAGATATTCTGAAATTACTAAGTGTTGCAAAACTTTTGGGACACCCGGTATATATAGATACACCATCCTACAGTGAGGAACTTTCGTATAGTAGGCAAACATGTAACTCTTGCGTTTGCAATCGGATTTGTGTAACCCACCCAGAAAGATTTATATATCATCTAGAGAATCATTTTTAAGCAAGAACCATTTTTGGAAAAAACAATTTTCACAAAATCCGCCGATGGAAGACCCTAACCTATCTTCTTGAAAAAAAAATTTTACCAAAAAACATATGCTTTATATCTTGTTACGCAGTTTCCTACTCTGATTGCGAACATTGCCTTGTTTTTTTTATTATCTTGAGAGTGATGGTGAGACGTTCTTTAAAAATCATCAGTAGTTGATTATTTCTGTTTAGATATAACCTTTCTCTAATGAGTATACTACTCTCGAAATAAAAAAAGATGAAAAGAAAAAGATAAGTTTTTTGTGCTTTTGTAAAGTAATTTATTGATCCGTTTCTGTGGGATTTCAACCTTACGTCATCAGAATTTACAAAAAACACAAAACAAAGAAAACTAAGTTACAAAAAGCAGACATTCTGATCTGAAGAACTGTCTAAGGATAATAGATAATATTGGAGGACGATATGAGCTTCTCTACTGGAGCATGATAGGGAGCAAAACGAAAACAAAGTCATACAATGCTACATGACCGATGGGTCGCTATTGGTTGTACACTAGGAAATAACTAACTGGAATAAACATAAGTGATGTAAATGTTGTTCGATGATCATTATCTTGATTGATGGTGTTCACGTCTGTTGCTATTATTCACTGGTGTTATTTGAGGAAACTCGGTGTTGAATTGTACTAATGATAGAATTTATTTGTTCGTTTGTCATAGGACTGATTTTGGAAGAAATACAAGTATTACTGAAACAGCTAGAACAGTTAAGTTTTTATATAACCAATAATAATAATTTATATGATTTATTTTTGACAAGATAATCGTGAGGGTCATCTAGTCTTCTAGAACCGACAATTGGTTTCATATTACAAACGGCTGCATTCGAAAAACAATTGTACCAGAGTTTATGAAAACAGATGAAAATTCATGGATTCCTTGATAACAGGAGAAATGACACATGATAAAATCAGTTTTGAAATCAGTTTCAGCCTTTTTGGTATCATTATCTACAATATCTAATCAGTGTTTTCTTATTTCTGAATAGTTCTTATATGTGGATGCTGCGCATTGAAATATCTGTGAGACTCTTTCATATTGTTTAAGAATAAACTATATTGAATATTTATTAATTAACAATGACATGCGCATGTGAGCTTCTTCTTGCTTGAAAGCATTATATGTAGAAGAGTTTCTAATTGTTCTTATGAGAACTGCGTATGGGATATTTTTCTTCAGCGTGGAGTGAAAAACAAAGAACAACTTTACTTGAACAAATTAAAAGTATAGATGGTTTTTTCAAAAATCATAAACGGGTTAGACTTTTATCTGAAATAAATACAGATAATTAGTACATAACCGATAATTCAAAGGCTAATGATCAAACTGAAGGCATGAAAAATAACAATATTAATAGAAAACAAAAACGTTTGTCAAGAAAACGGCCAAAAAAACAAAAGGTAAGTTCACTTTAAAAAAAAATTGTCGTCTGTCGAACTTTGAAGTTTTGATGCTGTTTTACGAAACGATCTTAAGTTCTGTGGTATGAAAATCGCTTGGTAACTTTTATACAGACTTTTTTTAAGTTCTGAAAACTTAAGGGGGTTCTCATGTTTTACTACGAAGCTTCTCGAAGTTCATTCATCGTGTATAGGGGTGTCGTATTTCACTCATTAGTAGCGTAAGTGTGACATCCTAGTCACAGTTTCGAAGCACTCAATTACACGAGAGCCAGGTAATGGATTGATTGGATGACCTACGTAGTGTCGAATATCTAAAATATCAATTTTACTGAACTTCTAGTCCAAAAAGCCTGATTCAACGAAGAATCGCTGGTAAACTCATCAGTTTCTCAGGAATCACAGCATGGAAAAACATGATTAACCGAGCAATGTGTCGAAAGAATTGATTAATGTAGAATTCCAACATGCTAAAATCTGATAGATTTAAAATTCTCTCATTCTGAAATCTGATTTTATGTCCTTTCACAACGAAAAAACTTAACTCATTGAAATTTCATTTTAAAAAGTATCCGACTGGCTGAAATTCTTATATAAAAAAACTATTCGCTAGAAACTCAATATGAGAGAAACTTGATTGACAACAATTCCCATACAAAAACTTTGATTGAATGGAATTCGAGCTTCCTAAAATATGAATGGCTGAAGTCGGAATCTGGGAAAAAGTGATTTTTTGAGATCCTGGCGCGTTTATCTTTAACCGTGTTTTTTCACACTTTTGTTTCTGGGTATATGGTTATCTGTCTAGCAACAGACATACACACATAAACGCAGTTTAGTTTTTTTTCGTATGACTCTCTGTGAATCGAGGCAATATTAACTTTAGTTTTAGGTATGAAAGTGTCTACAAAGTTCCTAAGTTTTCATTTATATTCGAGCTTGAGTCAGGCAGCTATTCAGACATCAATACATGTGTAAAAAAATAACTTTAGGTTTGGTTTCCTTATTCTTTGGCATACTACACATAAAAGACTAATACATTCATTAAATGAAATCACTTTTACGACGAGGGAAGGACAAAAAGTAGTGTTTTGTTTTTATCCAGTTATATCTCTTATTTTCTAAGAAAAAATATTTAGATCTACAAAATACACAAAAGTGAAAAAATGTTATAATATGTCATGCTTTTGCATTCAAAAAAATCGTCACAACCTAAAAATAACATCTTACTTTATAATCGAACCAGATGTTTAAGATTCATACACATCAAATAACTTACTTCTCTCTAGAACAATTAACTACGCGAGTATTCGGAATACTACATATAAATAAACTAGAACGGTTACAATAAGTTTTGAACTGAATCTTCCATCAATATGAAAGAATCTCGTTCACATATCACAGGTGATACCATCGTGCTACAAATTTCGGTGACGTAGATACAACTACAAAAAATCTGATTGCCAAATTCAACATGATTCATCAAGTTGTATTTAAACAATACTGGAAACTTTGAAACAAGCTCGTAGACAAATATATGTCGCAGTTGGTAAGAGAATTTAGTTGAGATTGGAACTGATAGAAATATGAAAATAATATCTATATCTATGTTTTTATTTTATAGAGAAAAAAATAGAGCTCGTGAATGTATAAGTAATTAGCTTAAATAAAATACATGTTATATTTTTTTTATAAAAGACAAATTAAAAATATGAATGATTTAGAATTTATTATTGGCTTAAAGAGATGTTTATATTGAGTATAAGGAAAAAATAATATGTTGGTTATTTATATTTGTTTGCTTATATAGTTATTTTTTTGATCAACGGGACATACGGGACATTGAAATTTGTATTAGATAAAAAAATAATTTTTTTTTCCCATAAGATAGATAGATTTTCTTTTGAAAGTGGGACATGCGGGACATTTGTATTAGAGAAAAAGTAGAGCTTTTCTCTCATAAGATAGATAGCTTTTTTTTGAAAGCGGGACATGCGGGACATTGAAATTTCTATTAGAGAAAAAATAGTTTTTCTTTTTTTTATTATAGATTTTTTTCTAGGCGGGACATTGAATTTTCTTTCGTTCTTTACTTAGAAGAAGATTTTCGCAACCTATTCTTTTCTATTACGGGACATTGAGACATTGATTTAATAAAATATTTTTCTTTCTCTTTCTCTTTCTCTTTCTATTTTTAAAAACTAACTTGCTGCAGTTTTTAATTTAAGGTGTAGATTAGACTGCTTCCAAATATTTTAATTTATAGAAATATACGTTTGTATGCATAAAATAAATGTTTGCGACGCATAAATTATATGAATGAATTATAAATTACCCCTCACCAAATTTTTAGAAAATAGAGGTTATGTAAAATATTTTTTTATTGATTCTCGAGCAGCAAGCTGATGAAAATGGCGACATAGATTGGAAAGAGAAATACGGCAATTGAGTTTGACGAACATCTTTTTTTTAATGTTCCTTGAAATTATAACGAATTTTCAATAGTTCAGACGGAATGATTTCGAGCAGGGTTGAAAAAAAGGCAGCGAATAAAATTGTTTACTGAAATAAACATTTCCATGAAATTTGATAAGTTAAATATGCAATAACAAATGAAATAACTTAATTAAAAAAGTTATCATAGCAACATCATTGAATCTTCGTTTCGTAGGAACGAACCTATACTAAGAAAATATAAAATAGAGAAATGATGGTGACTCATAGATTTCATACATAAAAATATTTTAAAATGCAAGCTTTTATGAGTTGTTCATTTATTAATACCAATCAAATACAGTCATTATAAATATCATTTATGTATAACCTTACAAATACAACGAAAATGAAAATATTCTTTCGTAAAAAGAAAACAGGGTAGTTCCATGGGGTGTCAAACACAAATACACAAAGTACTCAGAAAACTTTCCTTTTTATCAGACTTTATAGAGCTTTTTTCGCTGATCATTTTGGTATAAAAAGGTTGCGAACTTCATTATGAAATGACGATGCTATAGTCAAAATAAAAATCATAGTAAAACAGCTTATAATTCCATTTTTCCTGCTAATACAACAGAAAAAGTCGAGTCTCTGATCTTAGAGTAACTAAATTCCGGTGAAATATGAAATAGTAGGTTGTGTAGAAAAAATTTTTCTCTATAAAATCCTATAGATGATTTCTCAAAGACAATGGAAAAATATTGAATAAATCTTAATGAAACATTGTATAGGATATTTCCATAGGAAATAGGATTTTTGATAGGAATATTCTATAGAATATTGTATTGAAATTTATTCAATATTTTTCCATTGTCTTTGAGAAATCATCTATAAGATTTTATAGAGAAAAATTTTTTCTACACAACCTACTATTTCATATTTCACCGGAATTTAGTTACTCTAAGATCAGAGACTCGACTTTTTCTGTTTTATTAGCAGGAAAAATGGAATTATAAGCTATTTTACTATGATTTTTATTTTGACTATAGCATCGTCATTTCATAATGAAGTTCGCAACCTTTTTATACCAAAATGATCAGCGAAAAAAGCTCTATAAAGTCTGATAAAAAGGAAAGTTTTCTGAGTACTTTGTGTATTTGTGTTTGACACCCCATGGAACTACCCAACAGAATGAATATCATAATGCTCTTACAAAAATCCATTTATAATATTCTAGTAATATTCAATTCGAATACATAGATTTATTGATGAAGAAAACGATTTTATTTTTCTGTCTTTTTTTTATTTTCAAATCTTTGTTTATGTTTAGTTTTCATTTCTCTTTTTTTTTCTATTTTTTTCGTGCATTCCAAACTCAACTAAATTCCCAAGTCAACTGTGACATACACAACTTTCACTATTTGAGTTCTTATATCGTATATGAAAATACTAGTGTTTTGAACTTTGTAGAAATATGGTCTAATCTATGCAAAATCTGATTATACCATTAGATAGAGCTCCTGAAATTATGCTTGGAACAAAAGCTTATAGACCAATCGGCGGTGGTTGCATTCGAATAGAATGACAAGTTGATTTACGTCACAAATGTAGATGAAATAAAATGCGAGAATGTCAGAAATTATCTGACAGAATTCTTTAATATCCTCATATCATCTGGAATACTTTGTCATAAACTTAATTTAAAGAATGGTGCAAGTGTCAAGGTTCTTCACAATCTGGCAATGGTGGATCCGAGGTTTTTCTTAGATGAGGCGGTCGCTCCAACTGCCCTATGGTAGAATCGTCACTACAACCTGGATATAGACCACGATCTATATAGTCGAACGTAACTCATAATGCTACACTCACAATCTTACGATTGATTATGAAATGGCGACTGGATTCAACAAATAAAATCCGGTTCTAATGCGAGGAACTACTTTGCTACCATTTGCTAAATTTCTCCCTTTTAAATTACGCAGACATCAGTCTCCTATTCGGCTCTCATTTGCTGGGTGCAATCCGTGAATTACAACAGGAGATAGTTGATCGTTTCGAATTACTTCTGTCACAACCACTTGTCAGCCATGAATAGCAATGCATCGCTTTTTCGATAGTTGGCTTATTAACGTCAATGAAGATGCAAGTTATAAAATAAGAACAATCGAAGGAAACGGATAAAACTAATAATATCGCTTTCAAAGAAATTTTATAAATATATTGCTTCAGAATAAAGTAGAGATTACGCAAATAATTAATGTTGAAGAAATGGAGATGAAAATACTAGGTGCACTCTTGATGATTCCCTTACCACTAGAGAAAACCTTGCTTCCAATAATAAAAATGGCTATACCATATGTATGATTTTTGTCTAATAACATTTTATTGCTTAATCACCAAATAATTGATCTGAAGCATTCATAACAAGAATCAGAACTGATAAGGTGATTAATGATCAGGTGCAAGTAGATTAACAGCTAGAGAACTATGTCGATTAAAGATGACACGTCGTATGATGTTGAGCTCTTAAAATACATTCATACCATGCTGCTTGATTTGGTCCAAATTGATCCCACGACCATGATTGTATGACTTTGTTTGATTTGTTATTGTTATCTACCCATCTGTTCTTAGATACATGTGTTATCAAATAATGCCCTAACGTGGTGAATTCATTGAAGTTCTCAGCTGACTTTACAGCTTCGAGAAACGACTTATTGTGGTGCGTCTCAATTTGATGTATGGTATTTTGATATAAATCTCTAGGGAAAACAAAAGGAAAACCTGTCATAGTCTCATAAGAAGCCGGTTGCCGTAATAAATGCTCTGCAGGTTTTTGCCATGTTCGAAAATTTTTCGTCAGGTCGTCAAACTTGACGCGCTTAATGTAAACTCTATTCTGATGATCTAAAAAATCGAGTTGAGTAACTGGCTCTTTAAACATCGTATCTGAATCCATGTGAATAAAAAAATCAGCATCATTAAATTGATAGCCATGAAATTTTACGTATATTTGAGAATAATAACCGCCATTATTACGTCCATTCTTAATATAAATATCATTTGTTGGTATTAATTTTATCGGTAGAGAAAAGAATGGTAGATACGATTCAAAATAAGCTGTTTCAATGGAAGAAAACGTGATGATGATATCACGATACAATGCACGCGGTACATACTTATCAATAGAACGTAAGAGAAAGATCAGCCAATGGCCATCACCACGCCAAGTGCGAATTAGAAAATCTAATATAAGAGGATTACGTGTCGACCATTCCACTAGTCTACTATAGTTACCATTGATAGTAATTGGAGAATTCAATGGCACATGAGCAGATATCACTGGAGAAACCATTGAATGAGACTGTACAGATTTTCTTCGAAATATACCAGTAACACACAATAGAATCACGATAGAATATCCAGCTTTTCGTGATACCAAACAAGAATGTCTCTGGAATCGTGACGAACTGCGATGTATTACAATATACTTTTGAACAAACAATCTCATATCCAGAATAGCAATATCTCTTTATTTTCCTTGAAAAATACAGTTGAGTTGCTTTACTTCATTGATTACTGTAACTACATATATTTCAACTTACTATATAAAGTAAAGTGAGCTACTTTACTTTACCAAAGTAAAATAAAGGTAAAATACCATTCTTCCTCCGTTACTAAAAAAGAACTATTTTTATCTTTTATCAAACACGATCTAAAAGAATGTTGAAGTGTATAAAAGTAGAAGTTTGCATCTATCCACAGTAGATATACTCAAGGATATACAATAAATCTTAGCCAACAACAATCTAAACGATACACCAATTAAAAAAATTAAACCTCGAGACAAAAGACACAGGTCATGAGTCTCTTTCTTCCAACCTTTATTTGTACGTTTGTTTTGGTATTTTTCTTCTATCTCGTACAATAAACGGCTTATGAAATCCAAAAAAAAAATCTATCCACAATAGCCATCTGCGAAATGGTCAGGATCACGCGTGACCACGACCAAATACTCTGTGATCTTGACGTGATCGTGACTAAAACTCGTATTTACGCTGGTCTTTAGACCCCAGTCTCTTCTTCCTCCCCTCTCCGCCCCCCCCCCACCACAGACACAACAGATATTTTAATTAATTGATTTGTATCGAATTAATTAATTGCCAATAATAGACCACGACAGGGAAGCACTCAGAACTGGCTTAGGGCATGAGAAACATGGTCTAGAGAACATCACATACTGTGACATATGAGTTCAAGACACTATCAAAAGTTATGTATAACTCAAGTCTAGTCAAACTGTCCAAAGAGTAATTCTTTGTTGAAATCTTTTTCCAAAGTAAGTAATGATGCCGAAATATACTCCGACATACATAAAAACAACGACTTATAAGCAGATTAGAAATAATAAGTGTGTCACGTTTCACATTTTAATCCGACACGAAATGCACTAACAGCTTTTTCACAAAGAAAACATGCGGAGATCGAAGTATTATAGCGTAAAATATGTCGATAAAACAATATGTAACAGAAATGAAACATGCGTTCAATCGCTTCTTTCACTAGTGCCATAGCAAATATCACAATAACGAGACCAACTACCACCACTAACTTGAATGGAGAAGCATGTACTGTAATTAAAATTGATTGGCCATATTCGGGCCATATGAACACCCTTGGCAAGAAACTAATGAATTTGAAATATGAGCTGCCCTAGGGATGCCGAGAGTAAGGTATTTAAGAGAGGGTCCGCCATATGAACAACCAACCTAATATGGAGGTGGTCGCCGCTAAAATTTCGATTTTCGATTTAATTAGCTAAAACGATAGACCATAGCTACAAAACCCCATATCCAAAACTTTAGCTGTTTCTGACTTGCTTATGAAAAACGCCGAAGTACACAAGGTGACACCCCTAGTAATTATGGGTCAAAAATCTGACTTTTCAGGATGCTCCTACTATTTTGGTTTTTCTCTGCAATGGATCAGCATCATGAGGCCGGGAATGTCTCAAAAGATGCAGAATTTTTTTCTCTACAAAACTGGTTAACTGATTAATTTTTACAAGACATTTTTCTAATTCATAATGGCAACAAGTAACGCTCGTCTAAAAACTCGCTCAGCTCTTTCTCGTAGAAATCGCGTTTCTAAGCTTACCGCCAAACTATTCATTTATAAAATTAAAAAAACCAAAGTCAGATTGAAGTGACTCGACCACAGCTGCCTTTGATCAAACTTCATAAAAACAAATGTTTTTTGTTAAAAAATTGTCGCTTATTTAAAAACATGATCCTCAAAAAAATTTCGAAAAACTAACACCAGATTCGGATTCCTCGACCTCGATTACCTTTCGGTCAACCCTTATAAAAAAATTTCTTTTTGCAAAAAAAGTGATCCTTTGTGTAAAAAAATGAATCGAAAAAAATTTTGAAGAACTAACATCAGATTCGAGCTCCTCGACCTCAATTACCTTTTGGTTAAGTTTTAATGGATAATATTGATAAAATGTTTTTTTGACCCTGCGGACACACAATCAAGCAAACAATTTATTCTTACTGGACTCCTCTCTACGAGAAAGAGAATATACGAGCAATAAATGTAGTTGACTACTTCGGTATTTTTTTAATATTTTGCCTCTAATCATGTTGCATGGTTCTATCTCATAATATTTTTTATATTTTCTGAAAGCTCTTGAAATTCTGCATTGTTTAAGATAAAACTCGAATGACAGAAATTCTATGAGCGAAAGTTAGCCCGGACCACAATGTTAGTAGATAATGACCATGTGAACTTATTTTGTTCCTTTTTTAGTTTTCACATATGGTACATTTATCGAAATCAGAGATTTTGACTTCAGATTCGAGATCAGCGTAAAAAACTGCATCGATTGAACTATTTTTAAAAGATTTTCAAAAACTCTCTATACGTCATCTGGTTGACTAAACACT
>JAJEKB010000039.1:106882-135373 GCA_022393335.1 Macrotrachela quadricornifera | reverse complement strand
CTAGCTTTATCCGACAGCCATCCACCAAGAAGACTGGCTATAAACAAGCTTACTCCACTCGGTACAAAGAGCACACCAATGATTTTTTCCGTATAGTTATACGGAGCTTCTTGCAGATAAGTGGAAAAGAGAACAAAAGTAGTATATAAGCCGGCAAACATCGTCGTCGCTACAGTGATGTAAGGAATTATTGTTAAATCAGCCAAATGAGTAAGTGGCTTCCAAGGGTTTGCAAATGAAGGTTTCTCGTTAGGCATGGCGTCGATTATGCGTTTATTGGGGTTCACTTTATGAAAATGCTCTTTGGCAAAGTATTGATGAGTTTCAGGTACAAGGACCAAAAGTACAACGAGAACCAAAAACGAGAATATTGTCAAAAAGATAAAAGTACTACGCCAACCAAATGCATGTGATAGTGGGCCACCGACCAAAGGACCAAATACGGGACCGATGTTAAAGGGAAGAAAAAAGAATCCTGCTGCCGAACCTCTACTCTCCTCTGGATAAATGTCAGCCAAGATGCCCTGACCTATTACCAACGTTGATGATATGGTACCACCTTCTATAGCGCGAAACACCATAAGAACAGCAATGTTGGGGGCAAATATACATATTATTGATACAGCCACGAAAATAATCATTGCCACAGCCATCGTAATCTTTCGACCAAATCGATCCGATACTGGTCCCCAAACAAGACTGAAAACGCCGCACATGAACAAGTAGATCGACACAGTGGCAACTACCAATGTTTGAGACGTCTTCAAATCGATACCGATGGCGGTGAGAGCAGGCAAGTATATTGTGTCACAAAATGGAGGTAAAAAAGCGATCATTGCAAGAGCCACAAGTATAAGTGTACGCTGCCGATTAGTTCTAACATTGTAAATAGACACTTCTTCGACTGTAACAGACACGCCTACTTGCGAAACTTCTGATGTAGGCGCAGAACTATTTTTGAAAGATGTCGCTGAGAGAGGAAGGGGAAATGGATATATTTTGTTATCTTTATTTTTGTCAATATCGTGTTCATTTATGTCTTGCAAGTTGGTATCATTATGTGGTGTAGATTGATGCTCATTATTAAAGCTCTTGTCGTTGGAGTTCATCTATAACTATGAAAAATTTCTTAGCAAATACTTCTACACATGCTTAGAATAACAGTGTTTTAGACCATGATATGCAACTGCATATTGTATTGAGTATTATTCTTGCTCTATTTATTTGTTCATTTTTGTTGAGAAATGTCATTTTGCACGAATGTTTTTCGTTTTTCCATTAAGATATATAGCGCAAATCAAAATGCATAAAACAACCATCTTTATTAGAGCTCAAACCATATATGATAATCATAATTCGCAATAAGATACACTTAGACTGAATGAGTGAAGAGATATTACTTTTTTTTCGTGTTTCATTCCAACCAGGCCCGATTTTTTTTAAAGAGAAATTTAAAAAACATGGCATACATAGATTTCTCAATGAGTTTCATTGAATATTTAGTCTTTAGTATGCAGAAATAGTATATTTATGCCCTAATGTCTTCTAATTTCCGTAAATTAAATATAACACTTTTACATATTTCTAATTTCACTTAAATACTATTCAGTTATATATTTATTAACATAGATTTATTTCTCGCATAGTTCAAAGAATTTAATAGTTTTTATGAGCCACTCCATATAAGCGACGACCGATTCACCAATAAACTGCTCATACGAGGTTCTCAGATTTTGATATTTTTTGGATATGTGATAGGGGAGAGTATTTGGCGAATTATAGCGCTTTTCGAATTTGAAAGTCTTTAATCCTCGAGATTCTATAAGCAATTTAAGGAATACAAAAATCTTCGGTTTTTTGACCAACGGGAGTACAAATGTGCCTGTATCTCAAGAAGGACTGATCTGATTGAGCTGAAATTTTGTACCGATATACACCCTAGGATGATACACTCACCATAAAATTTTTGTCCCAAAATATTGGATCATTCGGTCCCTAGAACCCCTTTACTGTGCGGTCTTCGAGATCGATTTTCTCCCAATACATACGTTTATTTGGGGGATCGTTTTCAGATGTTGATAGTACTAGGCCTGGCCTACAACCCCACGAAAAAATCAGCGTGGGATCTCTAAAAACGTTTTCTAATGGAAATCCTCGGTTAAAACTTTTTCAGAGATCCCACGCTGATTTTCTCGTGGGGTTGTAGGCCAGGCCTAGTACTACCAACATCTGAAAACGATCTCCCAAATAAATGTATATCTTGGGAGAAACTCGATCTCGAAGACCCCACAGTAAAGGGGTTCTAGGGACCGAATAATCCAATATTTTGGGACAAAAATTTTATGGTGAGTGTATCATCCTACGGTGTATATCTGTACAAAATTTCAGCTCAATCAGATCAGCCCTTCTTGAGATACAGGCACATTTGTACACCCGTTGGTCAAAAAACCGAAGATTTTTGTATTCCTTAAATTGCTTATAGAATCTCGAGGATTAAAGACTTTCAAATTCGGAAAGCGCTATAATTCGCCAAATACTCTCCCCTATCACATATCCAAAAAATATCAAAATCTGAGAACCTGGTTTGAGCAAGTTCGGTCGTGGCTTACGTGGAGTGACTTATATATTCAGAAATCGAGGTAGATGCGAAAGCATTTGTGACAGAAAAATGTTCACAAAAATCAGGTGAATTTAAAGCGATGGATCTGGCCCGATTTATTAATGAAAAATATTGTAAACTAAATGACATTAATGAGCAAGTTAATAGTGGCTATATAAGATCTGAAAGAAGTTGCCATTTAGATCTTCGCAGATGGGGAGCAAAGTTTGAAGTCAATGCACAGCGTCCGTACGTCGAAGGACATGAAAGAGACGATGTTGTAAAGCATCGTAATGAATTTATAAATTATTTTTTGGAATACAAGGATTTTTATCATACCATTACTGATGGAGAGACACCTGCATGGAGTCTTCCAGTTAAAAGTCCTCAAAGGATATTAATATGTAAGTGAATCTGTTATATATGATAAGTTTTAAATGCAGGATTTATATATATATTAGAAAGAGAAGATTTGGAATGCTATTCGTTTTCTTTTCTTTCCTTCTATTGAATAACAAAAATAATCGAGTAATATAATTATTATACTACCGTCGAATAATACATGTCGAAAGTGTTTCGATGGCTCAGTGGTCTGAGTGCTGGTGCGGATAGTCAGTCTTTAGTTGTTGGGTTCGACTTCCACTCGAGACTGTATTTTTTTCGACGGTTTTATTATTCGACAGATGAAAAGAAAAAAAGAATAGCCTTTCAAATCTTCTCTTTTTAATGAATTTGTTATAGCTTTCTTTGTTTTTTGAATTTCGATTTTTGTCTAAATTAGTTCATGATGAATCAACCTTTCGAAGTGGTGAAGTTTGTGCGAAACGCTGGTTTTTCAAAGAAAATACGCCATTTTTTTCAAAAGGTCGTGGCCGTAGCCACATGGTTTCTGATTTCCTTGTTCAACATCCATCAGGACCATTTTTTGAACTTAATGAACATGAATGGAAGCAAGCTGTAAAAAAGTATCCATCATTAAATACAAGTGGCGACCTAGATTATGTTGAACGAACCGCAACGGCAAGTATCAATATTGGAACCGATGCATATTTCAACAACGAAACAATCTTGAATCAATTTGAAAGATCATTTCAAATGTTGGAATTTAAGCAGTATTATAAAAAACATCAAATTGATATTATTGTGGATAATACAAGAACTCATACGACTAAGGCTTATTCGCTACAAGACTTTAGAAAGTCAGTGGGACGCCATTGCACCGTTGATTGTATCGAGTATCTTGATGAAGATGGTAATCCACACATTATTGATTGTTTTTTTAAAGAAGGAGAAAACAAAGGTAAATCAAAGGGTTCAGTTGAAATATGTAAAGATTTAGGTATACAACTACCATCTAAAATTAAATTAGAAGAAATTCGAGAGCTATTGTCAGGGCATCCAGCATTTCAAAACGTAAGTAAAAGCAGTTCTATTTCATTAAAAACACATCATGTGCTACATTCTTTTACTGTTTTTTATTTAGGTTACAAAACTCGAAACTCTTGCACTTAAATATAAAGTTAATGTTATATTTTGTCCGAAATATCACTGCGAGCTCAATGCAATTGAAGGCCTTTGGTGTAGTCAAAAAGCATTTGTTTGTTCACGTACAGACCAAACCTTCGAAAAAATGATCAAATTAATATCTGAATCTCGTGCATATTTTGTCGAAAGAGAAATTGCACTAAAACTATTTCGTCGTTTTTGGTATACAATTGAAGCATATTCTCAAGGACAAACATATGGTGAGGTGTTAAAACTATTCTTCAGTCAATTCTGTTGTGCATCTATTCAATCATATCGACGGATATCAAACGATAATATAAATGACGATTGATAGATTTGTTTTCTATATTGTGGTGTATACGTTTCTATTTATATTTAATAAAACGTTATTAAAACATCTAAATTCGTGCGTAAAATATCCTCAAATATTGTTTAAGATATAACGAACATACTTAAAAACAAGGGTTTTCGAAAAAGCTCTTGGAAAACCTTTACTGAGGATACATTTTCGGAGGGTGCTCATTCGATTTGTCATCGAGTTTTATCATTGTAAAAAAATTTTCATTCAATTTGACTGAAAAATGGAAGTATTATATCAGAATGACCTCTCCGATTGCCTATACCATCAGTAAAGTGAACTTTTCTCCACAAAGAAAATAGATCAAAACAAAAGCGATACGTACTTTTATAGAGGCTGGTATGAGGATTAAAATTAAAAAAAAAATTGGCTCTCGTACCTCCCTACAAAAACTAGATAGGTTTACAAGATCCGCCTATTAGTAGTGTAGTAAAACATATCAGAAATGCCACCATTAAAAAAATTTTTGGAATAGTGATGGTTTCAGACACTTTCTAAAATCAGTTATTGATGCTGAATTCAAAAAAAATATTTTCAAAAATTTTCAAGAACAGGAACATAGTGATTTTTCCATATTTTGTCAAAAAACTTGGTTTTTGGAAAAACTCGGGTTTTTCAAGGATTTTGCGATTTTTGACTACAAAATCGCTTCTAAAAAGAATAAAAAGTAGTTCATCGTGATCAGCAGCTCACGCTCTTTCAAACCATATGGGAAGAAAATAAAAATGAATTTCACTCGATTTTTGCATTGCCTGCACTACAAAACTTTCAATTTTACGGGTCGTGTATAATTTGCTTAGTTTTCTCGGTTAAAGGCCTGATATTAAAGTTTAGGTATGATTTTTTACAGAATTTTATGACGTTTCTATTTCAAGAAGAATTTGTTTTCGGGAATCTAAGAAATAGGAGTTCAGATAAAAATACCGAGATCGAGTTCACGGTTAGTTTTTCTTTTTTGTGAAGCATATTTCTAATCCTGTGATTTTCTTACTATATGTATGAGAGAGGATTAGTCATAGGCTATTTTGTAGAGTGTCCTTCGCTGTAGCTTGTTATTGTAGGAACATATTTGTAAGTATATGTTTAATAAAAAACAATTAGTTATACAAATCGAGTCGGGACTTCTAGTCCACCCTTTATAGCATTGTTTTCATGATATGGTGACAGCGTATAGACATCATTTCTGTGATGCAATATTGATCCCATCCATTTTTTATAATATTTGCAGTTCGTCCGTTCTTGTTAGACTTAGAATTTCTGAAATTATGAGAAAGACTTTTTTGATTTGACCAAAATGTACCAACAGTATCTGTATTTCTTTTGACAATGTTCGAGCACAGTTCTGACGAGGAATAATAATTATCCATTACAATACAATATCTTAAATCCAAATAAATTTCCACCAATATCACCATTATTCAACTTGATAACGATAGATCACTAAATATTTTTATAAAGTTTATATCGCGATCAGTATCGATTTCTGCAACTCAAGGGAAAGTCATGAAATCAAATAGGTTTATCGTCTTGTGGCATAGACAAAGACGAAAAGAACATTGAATATCTACTATAGGGTATCCATAGCGTCTTATGGGCTATTTTCTGAAGATATTACTAGCTCCTGAACGACAGTCCTGTATAGACACTTATGGATTCTCAACTACTAACTATAGGAATAGTCATAGGTCCTCAACTATTATTCCTTTGACTGTAAGTAGAGTCGTATGAAACAAAATGGGTTTGTATGTTTGTGTCAGGATCAAAAATCAAAAAAAACATATCCTTAAAAAATGTTAAAATTTGAACGAAGGTGTTGTGGATTGAAGAAGTCATTGATGATCTCTCCTACTTTGGTCAAAAATGAAAATACCCAAAGTTAAAAATGTTGAAAATATAATTATCGAAAACAAAAATGATATGTATGACAAAACATATAACTGTTGATGACGAAAAAGAATGGATCGAGAGATCATCCTATTCTCGCCCGCATCCTCATTTTTGTTTTCGATATTTTTATCTTCTGATCAAAGTTGAGTGAACGTTAGTTCGCGGTACTTTCAAACTTTTTTTCCGTTAAAAAAACAAGAACTTTTAGTGAGAAATTTTATTACAATGTCGATTTTTCGGAAGACCAAAGCCATAGGAAACAAGTCACAACAAAATACGGTCTTTGAAACTACATACTCCGAATTCATCTGTTCTAAACACGACAAATTTTTTTCAATAAGTTAAACATGAGTCGACTAATTTTTAAGTAATAGAAGATGATCTATTAATGAAGTAGACCGAACTATAGAAGCAACTAGTCGTGAGTGGCATCTGAGAAGGTCGCCATCCAGCGACGAGATACTCCTTTGAGACATTATCATCCAAGGAAATGTATTTTGGCAAACGTGAAATTTTCTTAAACAGTTTTTAGAGCATTCAGAAGAACTGAACCAGGTGAATATTATCAAAGGTCGTCTAACCGTAAATGGCGATCCTAGGTAAACGTTGCAGACAAGTGACTCATCATTGATTTAAGAGGTTGATATCAGCTATTTTTGCTTGAAGGTTTCAACGAAATGTGAAATATTTTTCGAAAGAATTACACGAATTTTAATCATCCTACTGATTTCAACTCTTTATTAATGCAATATAAGAGCGAAATGGTGTGATCTATAATGAGAGAATGGTGAGTATTGTATATTTTTCGAGTTTGAGATTAATAATCTTGCTTTGTAAATTATAAAGCATGGAAGACTGGAGTCCGAGTTAACTGTAGCATCATCAATATGAACGTTTTATCTGACAGTGATATTCAGAATGAACAGAATGAGTTCAGTCCAGAGTTAAGCGAACCGGTGCGATGAACGTTACTTGAATTTTAATGTCAAATAATATTGCTTATGTTACAATAGCTTTTCATCTATCAATTCAATTATTAGTTGCATAAGTAACAGTAATATGCAACAAGAAATAAATACACCTTAATAACATATAATATAAAGTTAAACGGCTAATTAACATTTTAAGAACGAATTTTTAGAAACCACGAGCACAATGCTATTAGGTGATAACATAATAAATTCTAATTTTCGTTAAAAATCATGCCATTCGATTTCACGTGAAAAAATATGATTACGAAAAAATTTTCAGTTCTTCTATAAAAGTATTAAAATAAAATATTCTCTTACTTATTACTCATGAATCTATTCATTTTATTTCGTTTCAAGTTCACAACCAACTAAAATATTCAAAATCAGCAAAAAGAATGCCATTAGATACAGACGGGTTTTGAAAATCATTTTTCTTTAATAAGAACATATTTTATTCTAATATTGTTATAGGAGACTTTGTAGAGAATTGAATGGATTATAAGGTTTACTAGAGTTCGGCATTCATCGTCACTTCTACAAAATCGAAAACATTTTTTTTCAATACCAAAATATGATATTATAAATTGCTTAAATATTTTTTTTTCTTCTATTTTCTGCCTTCTTTCAAATAAAATATTACTCAGTAAATAAGAATACAAAATAAAGATATGATTTAATATCCTAAATTTAATCTTAAAGATATGTAATTCGTTCTTGAATAAAATAATTTGCTTCTTTATTATTTGTAATTTCCATTTGTTCATATAATAAATTTGATGATTGTTTTATAATAATATTTTGTAATTTTAATCGTTGTTGATATTGAATATCTTTCATTTTCATTTGTCTTTGATATTGAAATGGAACTTGATAAAGCCATATAATCATAATAATATGTATAAGAATATAGAAAATAAAAAAAATTAAAAATAAATATCGATCAATCCATATAAAAAAATGTTTTGAATCGATTGATGATTCATTCATATTAATAAATATAATAGCAGCAATAATTGCATGCCATATACATAATAAAATAAGAATAAATATTGATATTATTGCATATTTATCTAATGTTGTTAAATAGGATATTGTTGGCTAAAATTATAAATATATTAAATATTGTTTTTTTTTTTCTTATGAAAATAAACGAACTAAAGATCGATTAACAGTCCAACGAAATGTAACTGATGTTAAAAGAAGAGTAACTGTTATTTGTAGACGACTTTGTGGATAACTAATAATAGAATATTTCTAATTTTAAAAAAAAAAAACTTTTATTACTTTGGTGGAATAGAAAATGTACAAAAAGCACATATGGTTATAAGACAAATAAGACAATAACCATTCCAATAGAAATATCCCGAACGTCGAGCTATTTAGAATTAATTAATAATAAAAAAAAAATTTTTTCTTATTTTTAAAATTTACCTGCATGACATGAAACAGTTAAAAATGAACGTTTTCGTTCATCATTTATATTTAATTTTAATTCTTCTTCATCTTTATTTTGAAAAATAAATTCTTTAATATATCTTTGTTGTGTATCAACATGTTCATATAATGACCATTCTTGTTGATCAACAAATGCTTCACGATTAATTCCACTTAAATTATATGGATCAGCTATTAATAAAACTTTATCATCATAAAGTAATGAACCAATTGATATTGATAATTGTTGAATATCAGATGGAAAATATTGTAATTCAAGTTTTTCCCAAAATGAACCTTTTATATCTCGATGTTCACATATATATATTTGATTATCTCTTTTAGATTTTTTTGCACTATATCTTATTTGTTCTTTTAAATCACCTAAAGCATTTTCAATATATAATTGTGGATGCCAATAATATTCTGAATATTTAATAAGTGAAATTGATTTTCCATAAATTAAATATTTTTGTTCATCTGTTGATAAATTTGGTAAAATTTTATCTAATTCAATTGACCAACGAGATTCAATTGATGCTTGTGCTTGATATTTTTCATTTAATGTATCAATTTCACCTAGAAATTAATATTGTTAAAATATAATTTAAATAAATATTTTAAGAAAAATAATTTACCAATACGTAAAAACATAAGACGTATACTAACAATAATAGGATTTTTTTTATGATTATCATTATAAACTTCAGGAAATATTATCTTTTTTCTTCGAGCTAAAACATTTATATATATATAATATAAATAAATTGAATTTCTTAGATTTTTATATTATACCTGAAGAAAAACAAGTTTGTTCTTCTTGTGTTAAAGACATGTTAATCATTCTAATTAATGATTTTTGTATTCTATCATCATTGTTTACCCCTACAGACAGATATATAAAAAAAAATGTTTTATATGATTGTTTATTTTAGAAATATTATTTCATGAATTTCTCTAATTCTTATATTTATGTATGTTGTTAATCTGAAATGATTTATTAGCTTGTTAACAACAAGAAAATGAGTTTACGACGTTGTTCTTCTATTTTTTTTTCTTTATTTGTTTCCTGCCTTTCGTAAAAGAAAAAATATCAATCTATAAATAGTATATTCTAGAATATAAAAAATTTCTAAGATTATTTATTTTTTTGATTATATTCAGAGTTTTTAATTGAGAAAGATAATTAGTTTTTATTATATCTTTTATTTGATTGTTAATATTTTCCTTATGCTCTTCTTATATATATCATATGTCTGAATTTTTCCATTTTTATCTACCACATGTTTGATCTTTTTATTTGACAAGTGTTCTTCTCTTATGCCATCAAAACCGCATAAAAATCAACGATTTTATTGTGATTTATTAGTCCAATTAACCGCTAAAATTGACAATCTTCATAAAAAATTCGCGATTATTATCATAACACTTTTGATAATCGATTCTAGTAATTGTAATTAAATTAAAACAAAAGAAAAACCTTTAATAAATAAAGCCAACTTTTTTTTGAAGTTTGTTAAAAAGGTTGCTGATTGATTGTCAAAAGTAACGCGATTTTTATGACATGGAGCTATGTATTATGTCTGATAAGATTTATTTCATTGCATCATCAGGATCATTCATTGAATACTAATTTCTTCATGATCAATTGTATTTTCAACTAATTCTGGAATCAAAACTCATACATTTTTATTCATTTTGACTTTTAGGTTCTCTTTTTATATGTTGCAAGATAAAATACGTAATTGTTAATATTAAATGATATTTAAAACAATATAGTTTGAATGTGTAATACTCAAAATCAAGTATCAGAAGCTTAAATTTATCATTTGTGAAACATCTTATTGCCTATATTCAGACCATTAGTTATTTTAATGTATATTTTGAGACAGCTTGTTATGTATGAAGTTGATTAAGAGTAGTTAAAACTTATGGTAGTAGATGTATCTTTTCGTATAACAGTATAGACTTCATAGATGTCATACTTTTTTAGGAGCTATCTAGCGGATCTATTTTTAATCGAAAAAAACTTTCAGCTTATAATAATTTTATGTAATGTGATGATACTTTTTCTTAATCTTATATACATTGTTACATATATTAGTCAAAGTAGTTTAGTTTTTTTACGTTAGAGTTTCCAACGGCTTATTCACACACACTAATATTTTTAAAAATTTTGAAAAAGACAAAGATACATCTTCTAGTGAAAGAACACACTTATTATGTAATATAATTATTGAGAAAAGGTAATAACATGTTTAAATATTTGTATCTGTGTTTATGTACTCTTTATGAGCCATTCCCACTTAATTCTTTCTTTCCTTTTTTCCATAAATATATGAAAAAATGAACTTTAAATAATCCAATACTATTATATGTGACAATCATATTAATCGAACTCTGCAAATCTTCAACTTTTCCATTTAATACAATAATTCAAACTCATCGTATTTATATTTTTTTGCTACTTTTGTTTATTCTTTTCTTTTCTATTGTAATTAATTGATTCGCTTGATATAAACTCTAGTTTCTCTCATGCTTCTGATAACTATGACCTATTCATTTATCAACAAAACAATATAAAACCTTGATATCATTCGTTGAGAAAGATATATCATTGATCTTTAATAAAATTAAATCTACTATATTTTACAAACTTCAGTTTACTCGTATAATGATTAGAACATTTCTTTTTGTCTCATATTGCTACTTTTGATAAACTCTCATGTAAGCATGTGTCATTCTAAAAAATTGATTACTAAGAATTAGAAATTTTTAGTTCGGTTCTCTTTGAAGTTTTCTATGTTTTTTCGTCCTTTTTTTACTCTTTCAGGCTTGTGAAAAAGTTTCTATCTATGCTAACGAAGTAATATAACAATTTTTTCTTACTTTTGTTTCATTCTTGTCATCCTTGATTAGGTGTTTATGATCTATTCCAGATAATATCTTGTCATAATCCTTATATTATGTACAATTTATCTCTCCTGCTAAATATAGCTATCCATTCATTCTGTTTACAATTTAAATTTTATATACCGAATTCATAGACACATATTAATTGTCCTTTATTCTTTTCCTTCTCCGTTATGATACTAAAAATTAATAAAATGATTAACGGTTGATATAATCCTAAGAATTCAATCGTAGAAGCCGAATTGATAAAGAGAATTTAGAAATTGTGCTATTAGTGAGGAGTACGAAAATCTAATTGAAGATTAGTAACTAAAACAAAGGATAGTTAGTTCCGAGTCGATTGTGCATAATTTCAATTCATTTTTCTTTTACATTGTTATTTAATGTTAAACAGATAATCATCAATAGAAATTGTTTTACTTAGACAACGATCCGCGGTAGGAATATCGATTAAGGTACAGAATTGGTAAAGAACGCAAGAGTTACGTGAAGTACTTAATATCGTGATATACTAATAATATTGGAGAATAATAGTTGTACGAAAACGACAATATTATAGAATATTAATAGGCGTACTAAAGATCAGCTAATATCAAGCAGACGCTCATTTTCTCAATGTAGTTTTATTGTAATATCTGTACATTTTATAGATTTTTTTTGTCAAGTCAGTTCGTCATTTTTGTTTTCCATTTCTGTCAAAACAAAGCTTACGTAAAGAATAATGAAGCGATCATTTATCAATTGTAAACAATTGTAGCCTATTTATATATCATTGATATAACTCATGCATGACCAATGCTTATATTATACTTTTATATATAAACAAATGTACTTATGTGACAATCTGTTCTTTAGTCAAAGTATTTTTTGTTTTCTGTTTCTAGCTATTTCTTCTTTTTTTCTCTCGTATTTTATAGTTCTTTTGTTTTTTTTTCTTCATACAGACGTATTTCCGACGTAATGATGGGATATATGATACATTCAATAATATGGTCAATCACTTTCTATCCTTCTCTTGTGTAAATAAAAAATCCTATGTTCATATATAATCCATTAACTATTCTTGGTTAATTTGTCCATTTTCTTTCTCTCATATTCATTTTATATTGTTTCTTTTCCATGAGTATATGGAAGAATAAATCACGAGCAACCGATATTCTGATAATTTAATCTTATCATTTATGATATAAAAGAAAAAAAAAGTGATATATACAAATGAGTATTTACTTACTTATAAAATATGTCCTTTCACCATAAATCGCAATTTTTTTTCTAGACTCAAGTATTAATTTATTACTTTTGTAATCAATTGAAAGTTTTATTGTTTTTTAAGGATATTATTACTAATTGTTATTTGACAAAATCAAAATTTATTCGAAAAATTCTTTTATACAGAATTGACTGTATTGAAATGATGAATAAAAGTAAGTTTTATAATACTATAGTTCATATTTATCAATTAATTAGGTTAATAAATTTATCTATAAACAAATCAGAACATAGTCTTATTCAGTAATATGTTTACTACATCAATCTGGTTTATTTCTTTCATCGATAGAATTATACTTTTTCTTTTACTTGAGTATATCCTTCGAAGAAAAGATATATGTATTAAGAACTGATAATAATCTTATACCAAGTAAGACTTCTTTTGTCTCGAACTGCCATTTTGTTCTCTCTTTCTCTTTGTTATTCTTTTAATAAAAAGAAACAGATGTACTAGATAATGTTAGTATTTATATTTAAAAGCTGATGTTTGTTTATTTATTAAGGATACCTGCAATTAATTATTATTTTCATTTTCCTGATTAATAAATTTATTGAATGTGGTCGAGTTGATTGGTCAATTGAAAAAAATGCTTCATTTTGGAAAGAACAAGGTCGAATATCAATTGAAGAAGCATTAAAAAGACGTGAAAATACTCGAATAGCTCAAAATGTTATTATGTTTTTGGGTGATGGAATGGGTGTATCAACAGTTACTGCTGGAAGAATTCGAAAAGGACAAGTTAATGGGCAATTAGGAGAAGATTTTATTACAGAAATGGAGCAACTTTCACATTTAGGTTTAGCTAAAACGTATGTTAATATTATTTTAATTTCGATTTCTTTATATATTTGATAATAATCATATAGATATAATATTGATCATCAAACACCAGATTCAGCAGCAACAGCAACAGCTTATTTATGTGGAGTTAAAGCCCAATTAGGTACAATTGGTCTTGATGGACGAGCAAAACGAAGTAATTGTCCAAGTTCAATTGGTGCAAATGTAACAAGTATTCTTGATTGGGCTCAACAACTTGGTAAAAAAAAAACATATTATTTGAAATAAAATTTTTTTATAATTTAAATTTTTATATTAAGGTAATAAAGTTGGTATTGTAACAACAGCTCGTATAACTCATGCAACACCAGCTGCTGCATATGCTCATGTAGCTGAACGTAATTGGGAAGGTTATGATACAAGATATTTTGGTGCTAGTCAAACAGAACAAGGTTGTATTGATATAGCTCATCAACTTATGTTACGTTCTCCACCAATTGATTTATTATTTGGAGGTGGTCGAAGATTCTTTTTTCCAAATACAGTACGTGATTTTGAAAATTCAACAATATTTAATTCTCGTACAGATAATAAATCACTTATTAATGAATATTGGCATGGAGAATTTATTTGGAATAAAACTGAAATGAATAAGATTGTTTTAGGTACATCAAAACCTATATTAGGATTATTTCAATATGATCATATGAAATATGATACAGATAGAATAGCAAGTGGAAATGATGAACCAAGCCTATCAGAAATGACATTATTTGCTATCGAACATTTTTTAAAATTAAATCAAAAATTTTTTCTTCTTATTGAAGGTGGAAGAATTGATCATGGACATCATGATACACGTGCAAGACAAGCTTTAGATGAATATGTTCAATTTGATACAGCTATTGGAAAAGCTAAACAATTATTAAAAGATAATGGTGTTCTTGATGATACACTTCTTGTTGTTACTGCTGATCATTCACATGTATTTACTTTTGGAGCATATTCATCACGTGGTTCAAATATTTTAGGTTTTGGTTCATTAGAACAATTAAATGTTAGTGATGTTGATAAATTACCTATTAATATAATTGCATATGGAAATGGACCTAATTTTAATGCACCAAGAAATGCAAGTTATTTGTCTACACTCAACACAAATTCAACAACATATTTATCACCAACAGCTTTACCAATGAAAAGTGAAACACATGGTGGTGAAGATGTACCTATATATGCTCAAGGACCATGGAGTCATTTATTTATTGGAACTATGGAACAACATACAATTGCACATAAAATGGCATATGCTGCTTGTTGGGGAGATTATATTGATAGAGATGGATGTAAATCAACAACAACTATTACTGCTACTACTACTACAACATTTATACCTAATGGTGGTATACATTCAAATTATCGATTTATATATATGAAAATTTTTATTTTATTATTTTATTATTTTTATATATTTATCATCACCGAATGAACAAGAACATTATTTTTTTCCCATAAAAAAAATTTTTATTATTATTTTGTTTTTTATAATACATTCATATAATAATTTGAGTATTTTAAATAGATTAAAAACTTCTATAGATATGATATTTAATTCGTAAAAACTCTCCGCTTTTTGTTTTTTTATTTGATTAAAGAAAAAAAAAACTATGTACAATAAGACAAAATAAACTCTTCATCTATAAAAATCGAAAAAAAAAACATTTGATTTGTAATAATAAATAAAATAAAATATTTAAAATTGAATTGATAAAAATTTTCCTTCTATATAATTAATTGTAGGTAAATTTATTTGAGAAGAATACCATTGTAATATTGTATTTTCAACATGTTTATCATCATTTATTTGAATAGAATCAATATGAATATAAATAATATTTATAAATTTATTTAATAATATATCTTTAATAATTGTATGAAGATTTAATTCATGTATTCCATCATACATTGATGATAAATAAATTGATTTTAAATTAAGTAATTCATTAGCTATTTCATTTTTTATATAACAATATTTTTCGGAAAATTCTAGATCAAGTTGTTGAATTTGATTTAAAAATTTTGTTTTATGAAAATATTCTAATTGTTTATATGTTGTTGATAAACGTCTAATAGAATTAAAATGTGTTAAAAGTTGATTTTGAATATTAAATGATAAAGGAAAATATGAACACCAATATTGACTACGTATAATTAAATGTGAAATTTTATTTGAATATTTAATATGATTTAATTCATTTATTGATTCATTTAAATAGATTCGATTTATAATATCAAATTTAGATAAATTTATTTGAAATGAATTATTAAATAAATTATATTTAATTGAATATTTTGGAAATTCATTATTCCATTCTTGTATATCAAATAAATTTATATGTTTATTATTTGATATATAAAGATCAAATTGTTTAATTGATGAATATTTTTCAAGTAAAATTTTCCATAGTTTAGCATTTATCGTTGTTGTTTGACCAATAAATGCTAATCGTTGAAGATTATTTGTTTTATTTAATGGTAAAATATATTTTATTAAATCAAATGATATTTGACAAATTTCTAATTGAAAATCAATTAGATCAGGTATAAATATTGTTAAATTATTATAATCTATTTCATCAATTGAAAGTATTGAAATATATAATTTTTCAATATGTATGGAAAATTGAGAATTAAATAATTGAAAATAATCTGATAATTTTGGTAATACTATACGGATATCAACAAGAATTGATGTCGATAAAAGATTAAATTCATTTAATAAACAACTAAAATAAAAAAAAATTATTATGTTTTTTTAAATAAAAAATATATATTTCAATTACTCTTTAGCATATTCTCCTATTTCAAATTCAATTTCTAATTTTTTTAAAGATGTTGATAAAAATTTATAAGATTTTTTTTCTTGATTTAATGATGTAATTACTATATTTAATGTATTCAGTTGAAATCTTTCTAATAAATCATCTTGTAAATTAATTGCATTATCAATAAGTTTTATTTTTGATAAATTTTTTAATTGAATATTTTTCGTTTTTTCAATAAAATCATATCCAATTTGATAATTATCAATTGTTATTGAATAAATATAAGAATTTATAACAGGAAGATAATTATTTATAAATTTTTCTATTTCATTTTTTGTTAATATTGATGATAAATTAATATGATGAATATATTTTGATAAAAGTATATTAAATCGTGAATTTAATTTTAAAAATGATTCAAGTAATTCAAATTTTGTTAAATAAGAAAATATTAATAAATATATTTCATTTGGTATATTTTCAAAATAGATTATTGTCATATTTATTTCTATTATAATATGTATAAGAAATAATATCGATAGATATATGTGGAAAACAAATCGATAATAGGTTATTTTGATCGTATATGAAGAAAGGAAAAAGAGAAATTTTATAATCTAAAAAGAAAAGAAAAGAAAAGAAAACTTATATGATTATTTCTAATATCAAAGAATATATTACTTATAGATATTTAATTTTAATAGAAATGCCTTAATACATATTACATATAACAAATATATCTATTTCTATGGATTGTCATTTTCTTAAAATGAAACAAAAATCTGCTGCTCTATTCATAGACATAGTACATCTGTTATAAGCACATATAGTATAGGTTCGAATCTTCTTATGAGAAGAGATGTTTTATTCGTTATTAAAATTTTCGATTATTAATTATTGTATTAATATTAAAAAAAAAAATTAGCGCGAATTTATACGTCGCTTTAAAATTAAATGAAAATATAATTTTCAAAGCTGATAATTCGTGCGAGATTATAAATGAAATTTCGCTATCGACATTTGATTTCAAATAGCTTTGTCGTTAGTAAATTTCATACAAAATCAATTTATCATTCTTCTCAATTTCATTTATTCGTTTTTCTATGTTAGTTACGGAGTTAAATTAGATGAATAGATGAAAAATTTATAATTACGATTACTTTCTATTGTCTCTTAATATGTACGTAAAAATGAATTTGATTTAACATAAGAAAGAAATGACAAAATTGACTTACAGTGAATAAAACGAACGAACGAACATCTGCTATTTTTCTCCAATCTAATAAAAAAAAAGAAATAAAATAAATATTTATTAAATTTCATCTAATGTGTTACTTTCTTACAAATGATACGAATTAAGTCTTTTTTTTTCTTACATATTTAACTATGATAAAGATACAAATAAATGTCATGAAAACTTATGAAATTTTCTGAATATATTAAACAGAATGCGTATGTATATAAGAGCTTCTCGTAGAATTGCTATTAATAACGAAAGTTATATTAATGATGAAACGAGAGGATGAACCTACTTTATAATTAAATATGTTTTATTTACTACCAAATAATATAATAAAGGAAAAAATCAACCCTTGTTATCGAACATAAGAAATGACGCATTTACTTATATTTTGTTTTTTTTTTAATTTTGTGTATCGAGCGATTTTCACGGTAATATAACACTTTTAATACTAAATTCTACATCTCAACTTTAGTTATAATTCTATTTTTAAACTCATTGTTTCATATTATTCTTACACAAATTTATCAGACATGGCAAAAATATTTACGTTTATTTACTACAGAACAAATACAAAAACAGGTAAATATTTTTTCTATACTCCATAATGTTATTCAATAACAATATGGAGGAATAAACTCTAAAATAGAATTATAACTGAAATTAAGATCTATAATTTACTATCAACAAACATTTAATTAAATATTCCGTATTACTTTGAAAACCGCTCAATAGAAAAACAAGTAAATAAAGTAAATCTAACCATTCCTGTAAAGATTAAAGGTACGACATCTGATCTACTGACTTGTGCAATAAATGAACTTATTTTTTAGTGGTTACTCCTAATTATATTACATAAAGAATTTTTTGAGAATGGATCAACTTTTAACATTTATATATATATATATATATATATTCAGAATTAATCTCATTTATATTGACCATTTTTAAAAAAATAGATAGATGGTGCGCGGTATTAATTATCTAATACGGAATTTTATATTGTTATATAATTGAGGTTTGTGAAAGTTTATACCTTCTAAAATCATAGATTTGCTTTAAGACTAAGGTTAGTTATATTTATGATTATGCTAAAGTTGTCTGTATGAAGTACATGAGCCTTTTTGACTTAGTATTCGATCTTAGTTATTAATGATAAAGATGACGCTAGTTAATGATACTAACAAAAATAGTCAAGGTGAATATATGGTATAATAACATTATAAGTTACGGCTAATCTTTCTTTTTAATTGACTATAGTTTAAAATAATCTGAAGAAATGTATCAATGAACTTCATCTATTAATACTAACAGTATATACGTGATAAAATCTAACGGGTTTTTTTTCCACTAAAATAGTGATAAGTGATTAAACATGTTCTCATTATATATTACTTCCTATTTATCATCAAGCATATTCATTTATAAGATTAATATCAATATAGATATAAATTAATCTTGAATAAAACAAGTAAAAATGTGATAAAAAAATTCTTTAATATTTTTTTTATATCTAGAATCAATATTTCATAAAATCATAGATTAATTAATTATAAAATTTATAAACAGTTAGATATAACTGAAATCTATGCAAAATCTTATCAAAATTATGATGAATTAAGGTATTTAACATGTAAATATCTATAATCAATAAATAACGCTCGTCCCTGCGACTCGCTTAACCCTCGACTGAATCCAATACACTCAGTATTTATCACTTAATTAAAATCTACATTTAGAAGTATCGTTACACAAACACATGCATACAAAAAGCCTATCTATTATCGAAAGGATTGATCTTTTTACACGAAAGTTGTCTCCAATAATAATGCACAGTTTTTTGTATGCCTATATTTGTTCAGCAAGAGTTCTCAATATCGAATGCGATGAGAAGTGATAGAAAATGCGTAGACTATATTCAGTCGAGGGTTAAGCGAGCCGCAGCGACGCGTGTTACCTGTTTTTCAGTGTTTTTTTTTCAAAAACTATTCACGCCAATTGGTACTTCGCCCTCGAAAGCGCTTTGGTCAATTGTATAAATAAAATTATTATTTTAGAAAAAAAAACATTTTTTGGGGGTAAAACAAATTTTTTTGCTAGATAATAAAAAACTAATGATACCATTCGATTCTGCAGTCTCAAAAGCCTGTTGATCGAACCCTATAAAAAATAAATTTTTTCGTAAAAAACTTATCTTCTCTGAAAAAAAATTAATGCCAGATTCGGATACTTCGACCTCGACAATTTTCGATAAAACAAATATGATTCAGATCGAGCCTTTGTCCCATGACAGGCAACAGACACAAAAATCCATTTTCCTGTTCTTCGTATGATTGCCCCCTCAATTGAGGAAATAAACCCTTCTAACAAAGTTAATACTACCATACGTTTCCATTGATCAATTCAGATACCTCCACAATAAACAATGGTGTTCACCACATACCATGATGAAACCATCAATTCGTGAAAAAATACTTCTTTTCGATGAGAAATACCAAATCTCATCAATTCCTAACATCAATTGATCAATTCATGTACCATCACAATCAACAATGCTGTTGATCAACGGCTATACTTTAGTGCCAACAAGAAGCGCATATGAAAGACAAATGACCATTAGCCTTTTAGACGATGTTTTTTTTGGCCTCGATGTTCTTTTGACCCTGACACAAACGCACACACAAACTATTTTTTTTTGTATGACCCTCCTTTCAGTCGAGGGAATTAAATAAATTTAGTTAATATTTTTTCCGACAAGATTCATATTTCTTGTATTAATACAATTCTCATATATATATATGTAACTGTATATCTAATTATCATTTAAGTGATTATATTATAAAAAAAATTTCTTTTTGATCGACAATGCAAAAAAACAATAAATAATAATTTATACATATTTATACTCTTCAATAATTAAATAAAAATGAAGAGAAAAATAAAAACTAATTGTTCACAATAATAATTCATTTATTTTATTTTTGAACAGTTTCATCAGTATCAGCTGTTAATCGACGTTCTTCTAATTCAATTGAATTTTTTTTCTATTTTATAATAAATAATAATAATAATAATAATAGTTTATTTTTCTTTCTTAATAAAACTTACAACTGAAACTGAATTTGGTGAACATAAATCTAAACGTGTTCGACTTTCATTAGGAATTTTTCCATTTCGATATTGATCTTTATCACCTAAACATTGTTTCCAACGATACCAAATTTGTGTTGTTTGAATACGTCGAGATACTGTTTCACGAACCTATAGAAATTATTTTCTTTTTTAAAACAAAAAAAAAACTATATATATTTACTTCGCTATTAAGAAAACAATAAAGTAATGAACAAAAAAATCCTTGAAGTGTCATTAACAAAACAGTTAATGTGGAATATAAGGCAAATATACTAATTGATTTGTCATCTTTTAATAAAAACAAAAAAACAAACTAAAAATTTTTTCGAAAAATATTTTAATTACTCGCTGCAATAAATGTTTCGAGGACATGTGTAATACCTAATAAAGGTAATAGAAAAATAGCCGCTTTAACCGCTTTTCTATATTAAAATATAATAAAAACAAGATCAAAAAAAAAGATTTGTTCTTTTACCTAACAAATTTTGAATTCATTGAACCACGACGTTTTCTACATAAAAAAATAAATTCTTATTTAAAAATTTTTTTAATAAAAATAAAAAGCAAATATTATTAAATTATTTTGAGCTTAATTTACCGAAATAAAAATTTTCTCATACGTGACATTAAACTCTTAGAATTTAATAGATTATTTCTAGTATAAAATTTCTTATTTTATATATATATATAATTAAATTAATTAACTTACTCATCACGAACTTGTTTTTCTGAACCTTCTTTTATTTTAACTAATAAAACTCGAATAATATTCAATAAAAAAATAATATTTATCTATTAAAGAAAAATATATAAGAATATTTTTTTTTCTTTTTTTTCTGCAAAAAATTCTATTTACAATCATAACTGCATATCGAGGTCCATCAATAATCCAATAATATTTTAAATGATTATAATTATAAAAACATCTAAAATAAATCAAATTTATTTATTTTTTTTAAAATTCTATAATAAATTTACCTTCGATCAGGTTCTTTAACAAACATAACTATACTCCAAGTTAATGTTAAACAAAATGGAACAACTAAATATATAAATATTAGAAAAATTTTCTTTTTTTTTGTATAAATTTAAAAAACATACTCCAACCAAGTATATAAAAATAATATGTTTTAAAATGATTTTTAAAAACACTAACTGTTAAAACATTATTCAAATGTATTCCTTCACAAAGCATCCACATAAACATAGCTGTTATACCAAATTGTAAAAATATTATAAATAATGGACAAATACCATTTATTAAACTTATTTTTGAATCTGAAATACTTCCATTAATATTACATTGATTTGTTGGAGAATTATTTAATTTTACCATTTGAATTCTAATTAGATAATATATATATATATAGAAATTTCTTTATTTACTTTATATACAAACCCATATGTTATTAACCGAGCAATAATTTGAATAAGAATAGCTAATAAAAGATTTATATGAATTTTTGTTCGGCTACAGTATAATGATCTATTGAGGAAAACAAAAAAAGTTTTATTTTAATTATAGTGTTTTTTTCTTTGTTTTTAATTTACTTAAAAGAAAAAAATATAAAAAGTGAAATAAGAATACTTGTTAATGATATTGATAAACCAGCTAATTCAACATATCGAAGAATTTCAAGAATTCGACGAAAAGTCTTTTGAAAACAAATAAAAAAAACTTTTTTTTTTTCTATATAAATTAATTTTATTTTACAAACTTTTCTTTCTTCATGTGATCGTGCATGATAAGATTCAGCTAATAAATCCAATACATCACGATGGAAACATGGTGCCAAACTAAAATTGGTCCATTTACCTGATGGAAGACACTCTCGAATAAAATATTCTAAAAAAAAATTTTTTTTTGTTTTTCATTTAGATTTTACAAAACTATTAATACAAACTTGCTGTATCAATGCCTGGAAGAGCTGATGCAGCACATGATATATTCACTGAACTATTAGCAGGAGTTTCAGGCCAACAAAGACCTTCAAATACAGCAGGACAATATGAAGTTGTTAATGTTATATTTTCATTGATTAAATTCGACATTAGGTAATAATATTAACATATATATATATATGGACGGGTTTATATCTGAATTAAAAAGAAAGAAAAAAAACGTTAGCTTTTATTGTTATCGGCAACTATTTACGAGTTTTTTTTTTTAATCTAAAAAAAACGGATGAACATTATTTGTCGAAATTTCCTGTTTAAACAAAATATGATTGTCAAATATTAATAAATCTCACAAAATAAATTGTAAAGAACTGAATATCCGGAAGATTTAACATAAATTTTTTTCTGAATCAATGAAAATAAAAACAAAAAAAAGAGAGAGAGAGAGAGATTTATTCTATTAGATATATAGAATTAAACTAACAATACTGAGTATATAAATGACATATATAATAAAGATGATATCTAATTAAAAAAAACGAATACTTGTCTCTTTTTTTTATAATCTTATAATACTTAGGTGACAAGCATTCAATCGGATACATTTAATCCGGATGGAATCATATCAAAATTCTTCACCTCAAATTTCTCATTTACGTTATATTTTTAAAAATAATTGAAATTTTTTTTATTCTTCGAAGAACTTCAGTAATATTTACTTACTTGTGATAAAAATCTAGTTGTTTTTTATTTTCATATAAAACAAATATTAATGTTTAGAATATTTGCGTGTGAAGTAAAGGAAAAAAAAAATACAACGTGATGTGACTACTTAAATAGTGAATGAATAATTTTTACAATATTCACATACCCCATATATCATTCATTGAATAATGATCGATCACCATCAATCAATATATAATGGCAAAATATATTAGTCAAAAATAAAAATAAAATAAAATAAAATATTATAATCAAACACATGGCCTTTTTATTTCTTAGATTTCTAATTTCAATTACTATATTTATGTATATTCATGAATTGATTTGTTATAAATGAAGAAAATGAGATAAACATCCTCCTACGTTAAATAGATTATTATCAAAAATTGTTCATTTAAATTTGATTCTCTACTTATTAAAACAGTTTTTTTTTTGTTGTTGTTCTCTCATATATATGCTTATCTCACTAATCAATACTGAAAGCGAACTCTAATTTAATCAATTTCTACCATAAAACAAGAAAAAACAAAAGGAAAAAAGCGGAAAAAGAAAATGGATTAGGCTAGACGAACTCACTCAATAGTGGTCATGAACTACACACATATAAATATTTTTCAATAATATACTTCATCAAAAAGAAGAAGAGAAAAACATTTGTGTTTTAAATAACTTGAACTATATCGATTGCTCTTTCTTTTTTTTTTCTATTGAAAGTAAATATTCTTGCAAGCGATATTATTTTTCTTTTTTCTGTATTATTTTATTTAGTCTAAGTTTTATATTCACCTGATTAAATCTCAAACAAGATGAAACACTACAAATGTTAAATGTTTTTTCAAGGATACATATTACTTGAATTGATTATAACATTATGCGATAGATGCATTGCATTTGATAAGAACAAAAACAAATAAAAAAGTCGATGAAAAAAAACAGAAGCCTCATATAAAACAAAGATTTTCTTGTATACTCATAAAAAAAAGGAGGGTTGTGCATTTTCTCATTTCCTTCTCCATCAAATCTAATAAAATATTATAAATAATATATGCAATATACTTTAAAACATCCTTCTAGCTTACTCATTTTCACATCAATAACTGTTCTATAGGCTTATCAAGAATATTTTTATTTGCTTGATGTTCTCACTTAACAAAATAATATTTTCTAATAGTAATAAATCATCTGCCTTGATAAAATAATAAAGATAATTTTCAATTCAAACAAAAGTTGTTCATTTGTCAACAATGATCAATTACGATCGAGTACACTTTAAATAAAAACAAAAAGAAAAAAGCGTCATATTCGATTTCTTTCAAGAAGATAATGACGTTTTTAGTTGAGTACTTTTAATAAAAGAAAAAGACTGCGCTTTTTTTTTTTTAAATATTATATATATATAACTGACAAATTCTTATAGAAAGAAAGAAAAGAAAATTAATCGAAGCTTTATCACGTTTCATTTTTTTGTCTTTCTCTTTTTTTTTTATTATAAATTTGTCCTGAAAATTATAAATGGACTAAAAATGAAATCTAACTAATCTCTTTTTATGTTAAATAATCACAACAACTACATACGACATGTTCTCATAATCATTTCTAACAGTAAAACAGTTAATTTACTTAACCACATTTAGGTTAAATTCTTGGTCTTAATAAAAAAAAAGAAAAGCCTGTTAAATTAAAAATATAACCTGTTAATGATGACCCTCAACTGACTTATTCGAATTTGAAGGTATTTATAGCATATGTGTAGGATGCTGATAATCTAGAATTTTGTCCTTATAGCTGAATAAAGATTGTCATATTACCTTAGAAAAAAAGAATGTCTGTCAAATTTTAAAAGAAAAAGAAATAAACATAAAATTTTAATCTTTGTTGGATTTTTTTTGAAAATTTTATAACTTTTTTTTTCCCCAAAGTAACACAACCAGTTCTATTCAGCGAGTAGAAAAAAAAAATAAGAAAATTTTCTGTTGAAATTATGACTTGTGGACATTTTACATACAATGTCAATACCTTAATATTTAAGTAACTCAATTCATGTTTGCCATATGCAGCTCATATTTTCAATTTAGTCGTTTTTTTTTGTTAAGGGCAATTAGTTGACCCGAATATACTTAAGTAAATCAACCAACAATACAAATAATTTTATTATAAAAAAATTTTTCTTTTCAAAACTCAAATGAAATGAATAAAATGCACATAAATATATTTTTGTTTTTCTAACATATTAATATGATCTTATTTACCAGACTTACTTTATTGTTTTTCGATGTCAATATACTTTGATCAACAGACTTTAGAAATCTATAGATGACGATAATAATAAATAATACGAGAAAATATCTTATTGCATCCTATTTGGCATAAACTAGCACATGTGCAATCAATTTATTTTCTTGTCTTTCTTATCCTTGTCATCCACTAAATTTAGATCGTACAAGACGACAATAAGAAAGATGAAAGAAAATATCATCAACTAGAATATATATATATATATGCCAACAGAAATGATCACTATCATTTACTCATGTGTCAACGAAAGAAAATTCTCTCATACACATGTGCATATTTACATATACCAAAGAAACAAAAAAAAAAACAAGTCACTAAATTTCAATATTTTATCCTATTATATAATAAAGAAAATTATTTAATTAATTTACTTTTTTTATCATAAAAAACACATAAATGTAGATAACATACCTTCTATTAATAACGATCTAGATTTAATAAAAAAAGACAAGGACAACTAGAGGCAATAGTATCAGATTTATAAGATAAAGCAATCATGCATTGATAATGTGTATATCATGATATTAATTAAACAATATTATTCGATGGATAACACACTGTAAACACATATATTCATATACTACTAATATGAAATGATTGTCATTTCTGTTTTATGTCATTTATTTTGACAGAAACATCAGATCAGTCAATAAGAAAAAAAAAAGAAAACCGAGAAGAATAAATAAAAGAATGACAAATAAATAATATGAATATGATTATTGTTTATAAGATATTCAAGAAAATAAACAATATTTATTTATATATATTATTATAAAATTTTTTGAACATAATACATTTATTTATTTATTAATAAATAATATATATTTAAAACTAATAACGGAAAAACGACTTAATACATCTATTCATTCATAGAAAAAAGAAAAAGGTATTAAATATTTTTCTTATTTTATAGTCATCCTAAGCAGCTTAAAGACAATCTATATACGAACAGGAAACATGGCTGATGCGCACCCCAGGAAATTAGATCATATTTCATGCATATAAAAAAAAAATAGAAAATACGCATTAAATAAATAATATTATAATGAAAAAAATCGAATATTCAATCAATTTCAATAGATTTATTAATATATAACTAATTATTACATAAACATCTATTTCAAATTCTAATCGATTAAAATACCATATTATTAAAACTAATTTTTATTTTTTCATATATTCGTTATAATGAATTATTTATTTTTAATAATAAAAATGTTCCATAGAGGACACAAAAAAAAAGAAGAAGAAGAGAAAATCCATTGACACATGTTTATTATTCTCTTATCAATAAGATTAATGGACATATACCAGAAAATCTTCAAAGTTTCCCTTCAAAAATAATTTCTTAGTTTAGATAATAATACATCGAAAATCAATTCATTATAAATCAAAATTATTCTATGACAATATAATCAATAAAAAATAATTAATCTTCATCAATATTCATTTTAAAAAAAAAGGGAACTTCATAACCTTTTTAGCATATTTATAGTTATCATCAACAATAAAAACAAAACAAAAACAACTATTGAATTAATTAACTTTTTATTTTCAATATTCTATTTTTAAGTACTAATAAATACTTAAGAAATCAAATAGAAATAAAACGCTCATACGCACGCTCAAATGTACCAACTTAATAATCGACAATCATTCTATGTCAATAAGACGACAACAACAGCAACAACATCAGTGCTTCTTCGTTATGTATATATATATATACACACCAGAATGAGTAAAAAACTGACATGAAATAGCACGCAAAAACAATTGTATTCTCTATGTTAATGAAAGTATATTCAACTGTCACTATTGTAAAGACAATATCGACCACTGTAAATGAGACACGTCATGTACACTAAACATTAATGTCAAAACATATATCATACATATTTATAAAAAAAAATACAAACGATAGAAATAAAAAAAATCTTTTTTTTTTATTTTTAGATTATTATATATATATATTAATTAAAATAATAATAAATTAATTTCTTTTTAAAACTGAATCGATTCCTATTATTCATCGATTATAAGTTATCTCAAGTACATTTCTAATCTGTCTAGAGTATAATAATAAAGACATTAATAGTACTCATGAGATCTATCGAACCAAAAAAAAAGAAAGATAAATCCGTTCTAATGGTGATCTAACTTGTTTTTACTATATATAAGTACAATCTTTAGAGTATAAAAAAAAGAATATTCGTCATCATTAATATTATCTTCTCATATGAATATATATATATTAAAATATAATAATATTCTCTTGTATGACAGTAAATCTAAATTTCTTTTTTTTTCTAATGATATAATCAAAATATATGAGTGTAGAAGAAAGTTAATCCTTTCAACTATTAATCATTTTTACGTGCATAGAATTGATATTACAAAATCTCAAAAGAGTAATATACACCCACGTTCAATAGTTACGTATGCATATCAAATTATCAGATACATTCAGTCTAAAATAACATTTCGTCATTCAATCATTATAGAATAAGAATTTATATATTTATAAATAGATTTTTTTGTTTCTCGATATTTAATTATTTAAAAACAAAAAAAAAATGAAAATATTTTATTAAATTTAAACATTTGAATCAATATTGTTAATTATATTTATATTTTCAATTGATTTAATATATTGAAATTT